>PVIY010044823.1:0-19472 GCA_004026745.1 Myrmecophaga tridactyla | reverse complement strand
CCTCGTTCCTGCCTTCTGGCCTTTCTTTGTGCTGGCTGTTCCCTCAGCCTGGAACCATCCGACTCCTGGTGTTAGCAGGGCTGGTTCCTTCTGGTCATGGAGGTTTCACCTCAAATGTCGCTTTCTCAAAAGGGCCCTCCAGTTCAAAGTAGCCTCCCTGCCCCACCCCCACCTTCACCCGCTCATTGGTACATCGTCCAATTATATTTAACTTGTAACACTTGCGACTGCCTGACGTTCTTTTTACACTTGTTCTCTGTCTTTAATAGAGCAGACAGATGGTACAAAATTCAAAAGCTACAAGAATAAAAAGTGTGTCCCTCACTCCCCTGTCACCCATCCACACAGCCCACCTCTTCCCAGAGGCAACAATTATTTCCAATTTCTTATACATCTTTCTAGGTATATTCTCTAAAACAACAAACATTGTATATGCTCTTGTTTTTCTCACACATGGTAACATACTATATGTATATTATATACATATACTCTTCTACACCTTGCTTTTTACACTTAACAAAAATATCATGAAGGCTTATCTGTGTCAGTGCATTACAAATCTGCCCCATTCCTATAAATTTCTGCTCAGCATTCCATTGCATGGAGCTCCCTTAGTTCCACAGCTGATGGACATTGAGTCATTCCTTTTTTTGGCTATTGAAAATGCTATCATGAATAACTTTGTATTGACACCATTTTGCCATTTTGCACCTTGGGTATGTTGGAGCTACTGCTGAGAGTGAAATTGTTGGGTTAAAGCATTTATGCAAATTGCTGGTTTAAAGGGCATGTGCATGCAAAGATGCGTCAAATTATCCTACATAGTGGTTCTGTCAATTTACTCTTCTGTTCTCACTGAAATTATCCTGGTCTTTTGTTTGGTACTGTTTCTTGCCTCTCTCCCTCCTCTGGCCATGAGGACAGTGACTTGTTCCTCACTCTGTCTCCAGAACCTTGCGCATGATAAAATTCAACAAATATTTGGCGAATAAGGACCCTTTTACTCTAAGAATATGGACAGCTTGTCATTGGGCCCTTATACCACTGAACTATTTGCTTTATCTTTCTCCTCCCTGGCCTGGATTGGGAACCATTTCCAATTAATTCTTTCTCCTAGTGCCCAGTGCAATGGCTTATATCCAGTAGAGCTCAATAAGCTTATGCTGAAGGAATGATTTCAATGATGAAGCCAAATATAAATTAGGAGGCAGATTAAGCTAAGGCAGCTCACTGGAAAAGTGGAAGCTCTAGAGTAAAAGATTGGGAGAGGAAGAGGTAGGGAAATTCCTGTCCAGAAATGTGGGGCTGGCTGGCAGGAAAATCCCTCAAGAGATATCCCAAAGAGACAACACCCCATCTCCCACTGAAACAGCAGGACAGAAGTCTCCACTGCTCCCTCTCAGAATTGTTTGAATATGTAGGCATGGACTTTTCAAGGACCTATAAAAGTGTATGTGACCTGAAAACAAAACTTTTCATTGTTAGCTCCAAAATTTAAGAAAACTACAAAAATTACGATTTTATTAAATTTATACAAAGTGCTTATAGTGGCTCAATTCAACTACATATAGCTACTTATACATTTTATTTAATGTGAGATGTTGATAAATTTGAATATGCTTGATATAATATAGGATGAGGCTTTTCAAAATTGGCAGTGTAAAATGTTTTAAAAGAACCCTGGAGTTCCTTTAAAGTAAGGGTCCTGCCTTTGTCAGGATTTCAGCCTCTCTAATCCTAAATTTCCTCATCTTCAAATAGGAAATCCTCATAAAAAGATTCCATTCCAGAGTTATAGTATGGACAAAGCAAAATAATGTATTATAAAAGGACTGATCTATCAGATGCAAAGTAATATTGGCACTCAATTGTTCTAGTCTAACCTAGCAGGGCTGAGTGGTTGTTTTATTCATTGCAACTTCCCAATCACTATCAACTGTCCAGGGGATACTATTCATGTTATATTCCACTGGAAGAGGCAGCATTCACAGAAAATGCAGTGTGAATGGTGCTCCCCGGAGCGCCATTCATAAAAAAATACAATGTGAATGGTGCCTCCTGGAGCTGCATCTGGCTTAGCAGGGTGCTAGAGCGAAAGTTTCAGGAAATCTTTGCTGAGGGAATGAATGGAATCCGACTTTACTTCTTGCTCATGCCACCCTCCAGGATAAAAAGGAAAAGTAGATCATGAGTGAAAGGGTGGGGTGGGGAGGAAAGGCAGTCACTATTTTGCATCTAGCTAACAGGCTTCAGTGAGAAGTGCAGGTCTAGGGGGAGGTGGGGTGCAGGAGATGGTTGGGGGGAGGAGGCAGGATAGGAAAGCCGAGGTCCTATTACAAAGAGTTCTCCGCTTAATTTTTGGAAACCAGTACATCCTTATGTTAAATTACGTTGTTCATTAACCTTTTTAAAAATTTATTTATTAATTTAAAAAATTAAGAACAAACAAAAACATTAAACATTAACATATAATTCTGTTCTACATATATATTCAGTAATTCTCAATGTCATCACATAGTTGCATATTCATCATTTCTTAGAACATTTGCATCAATTCAGAAAAAGAAATAAAAAGACAACAGAGAAAGAAATAAAACAATAACAGAAAAAAAAAGATTATACATACCATATCCCTTACCCCTCACTTTCATTTTTTTAAAGCGTACTGAGTGCCTATGCCCAGCCAAGTCCAGTATTCGTGCTGGAGGGAGCGTGGGGGAAGGCCAGCAGAGCTGCCCATCTCGAGTACGGAAGAGACCGCTGTATGCGAGGGGTGCTGACAGTCACTTTCCGAAGGTGATGTTTAAGCTGAGACCAGAAGAATAAGAGGAGTGAGGACAAGAGGGACACAGGCAGTGCAAAGCCAAGAGGCTTGAGAGACATGATCCCTTTAAGGAAATCTGGGGCAGGGCAGTGAGGTAGACCAGTGGGCAGGCAGAGGGCTTGTGGAATTTGGATTTTATTCTGTGGGTTATAGGGAGTCAGTAAATAACTTAAACGAGAGAAATGACATGGTCAAATTTGAACTCTGGGAAACGGAGCGCTGTCTGGAGGAGGCAAAAGAAGAGGCAGGGAGACCCATTAAGAGGAAACTGAGGCTGTCTCGGGGACAGATGATAATAGCTTTATCCAGAATAGTGGCATTTGGAGAAGAAGTGGACAGTTCAAGGTAAATTTAGGAGATGAAATTCATCAGGGTTTGGTGACAGAAAACAGGCCCGGCTAAAAGAGAGACCCTGTTAAAGAAACAGAAATTCACAGAGGCCACTTTATTTTACTGATCTCTGTGATAAAAGACCACTTTATTTTGCTCCTTAACCCACCAGGCATCCCCCTTTCAAATCGCTTAATATCTGGACATTTAAAAAAGGACGAGGGGCGGGGCAGGCGCTCACAAAAATCCGGAAACTTTTACTTAAACTGGGGAAACATCAGCGGAAAGGGGAACGATGAACACAAGGGACTTCCGGTTATTCCGGAAGTGGAAGCGTGACACGCTTCTGAGCTCCTCCGCCGGCGGCGGGCCAGGGTGAGGAGATGGTCGGACCGGCGGCGCAACTGGTGCTGTTGGCCGGGGTGGCAGCGCTAGCGAGCGGTTCCCAGGGTGACCGCGAGCCTGTGTACCGCGACTGCGTGAGCCAGTGCGAGGAGCGGAACTGCTCAGGGGGCGCTCTGAGGCACTTCCGTTCCCGGCAGCCAATCTACATGAGTCTGGCAGGTAAGCTCGGCCCCTGAATAAGCCCCGCCCCCGAACAAGCCCCGCCCTGGATAGGCTCCGCCCCTTGCGTGCCCCCAAACTCATTTGCAATCTCCTTATGTTAGTTACCCCACCCTCCTTCTATGCCCATCCTATCTCCACCCTTCTGTCTTGGGTCTGTTAAGAGTGGAAGTAAGAGCCCCAGGGTGAATAGAGTCTCATCAGCTGGTCTTACCCTCCCAGGAGCTTTCATTTATTTTTATAATTGTAGTAACATACTACATACACTTTTTTTTTTTTTGTGGCATTTATTGCATTGTTCTTTTTTTTTTTTTAACTTTTTTATTAATTAAAAAACTTAACAAAAGAACATTAATATATCATTCCATTCTACATATACAATCAGTAATTCTTAATATTATCACATATTTTAACCACTTTTAAGCATACAGTTCAGCGGCATGAATTACATTCACCACTAACCGTTACCAAAGCTTATCCACACCCCCCCCACAGAAACTCTGCACCCATTAAGCCTTGACTCCCCATTCCCCTCCCTCCTACACCTGATAATCTGTAATCTATTTTCTGTCTCTTATAAATTTGCATATCCTAGTTATTTCCTATAAGTGAAGTCATACAATATCTGTCCTTTTGTGTCTGGCCTTTTTTATTCAACATGATGTCTTCATGCTTCATCCGTGTTGAGCCATGTATCAGAATTCTTTTTCATTTACTTTTTATATATTTGGTCAAATGAGTTTTTATTAAATACCTCCTGGGTACAAAGGTGTTGGAGTGATGCTAAAATCAACCTGGGATCCTGCCCTCAGGGGCTCACAGTCCCCACAGGGACATTATCTCAAGTACAGGAGAGAGAGTAGTTTCAGCCCTAAAGGACCCTTGGAGTAAGCACTGGAAGCATTTGTGGGAGGAAGGAATCGCTTCAGGTTTTGAGGGATTGAGTGTGAGGATCCTCTTGGGACATTCTGTTTTTCTATCTGAGTTCTCTCTGATGGATACATTGCATTTGGACCTGCAGCCATAGTGGGTAAGGAACAAAAATAGTGAGCCCTGCCATGTGACAGGTGTCACAGTAGGTCAGTTACTTTTCACAACAAGTCTTTGAGGTAGTTCCTCATATGTTCTCAATTTTACAGACGGGGAAGTTCAGAGATGTTAAGTAGTGCCCTGCTCAAGGTCACAAAGCCAGAAAGTGATAGAGCATAGTTTCTAGCTCTGGCCTGTCTAATTGCAAGCTTGTCCTCTTTTCCCTATCCCTTTGTATTCCAGAGAGAGGGAATCAAGAGAGGGGAGCACTGGGCAGATGTGGACACCTCTGCCAGTTTATTCAGAGAGCAGGGTGCATGGAGAGGAATAATGGGAGGTAAAGTTGGAAAGGCAGTTTGGGACCTCAGAAGTCAGGCTGAAGAATTTGGGCTTCATTTTCATAGGAGGGGAGAGGGCAGCAAGAGCTTCTCTCTGGTGAGAAGTGAGAACAAATCTTGGTTCACTTGGGGCAGACAAACTCAGGTGTCCATGGATGAGTTCAGCAGAAGCCAAAATCCCCATCTTGGGCTAAAAGAAGAGAGGAAAAAAATCTCCATTCGTTCACTGAACTTCACCCTATCTCCAAAATGCACTTGCATATGTACACTCTCTCTCTGTCTCTCTCCCTCTCCTTTATGTGTAAACCCCACCATCTCTTATCTGTCCATGCTAGAATTTTGACATTTCTTCTGGTTCTCGCCAACATGCAGGCCTTTTCTCTTGGGCCCCATCCAAGCTCTCTCTGTGCTTCCCCATGCTGGGGATTTCACCAGGTCACATTTGTTTGTTTCAGGCTGGACCTGTCGGGATGACTGTAGGTATGAGTGTATGTGGGTCACCGTTGGCCTCTACCTCCAGGAAGGTCACAAAGTGCCTCAGTTCCATGGCAAGGTGAGTGTGTGGCAGTGGTAAGGGGAAGATACCACCCAGGTGGGCCACACTGTCCAAGTAATCTGGCTGGGGCTTCGGCCATGGGGTGGTGTGTGTGTGTTTGGGGGTAAGTATCTGTTCTCAAAATCTGCTGGCTTCCAAATGGCACCAATATATTCTACCTCTGGGAAATAAGATCAGGGCAGGGGAGATTTAGGGTGTCCTCAGATCATACTCTGGGCTTCTTAGGGTAGTCAGCATGCCCACCTTGCCTGCAGGAACAAATTTCCTCACCCCTTATGGCATGCTTTTTGTTGCTTCTCCAGCAGGGTTCTGGATTAATAGTAATAGCCGCTCAGATGCCCAAGGAGGCACAGATTGCTGGTGCCTTTTTATTTTTTAATTTTATACTGATAGCATATACAGAACATAAAATTTGCCGTTTTAACCATTTTTAAGTGTAAAATTCAGTGGCATTAGTTATTTTCACAAGTTGTATAACCATCACCATCATCCATTACCAAAACTTTTCACCCTTCCAGTAGAGATTCACCCCAAACAGAAAATCTGTACCCATTAAGAAATAATTCCCCAGCCCTTCCCCAGACCCTGGTAACCTCTAATCTACTTTCTGTCTCTATCAATTTGCCTATTCTGGATATTTCATATAAGTGGAAGCAGATCATATTTGCCCTTTTGTATTTAGCTTATTTCACTTAGCATAGTGTTTTCAAAGTTTATCCATGTTGTAGCATGTATCAGAACTTCATTCCTTTATACAATTGACTACTATGGCATTGTATGGCTATACCATATTTGTTTGTTCACTCCTCTGTTGATGGACACACTTGGGTTGTTTCCATCTTTTTGCCATTGTGAATAACACTGCTTTGAGCATTGGTGTACAAGTATCTGTTTGAATTCCTGTTTCTAGTTCTTCTGGGTATATACCTAGGAGAGGAATTGCCAGGTCATATGGCATTGATCTGTATAACTTTTTGAGGAATCTCCAAAATGTTTACCACAGAGGCTGCACCATTTTACATTCCCACCAGCAATACAAGAGGGTTCCAATTTCTCCATCTCCTCAACACTGGTTATTTTCTGTTTTTTTGTTTGTTTGTTTGCTTGTTTTAAATAGTAGCTATTTTAGTGGGTGCGAAGTGCCTTCTTATTATGGTTTGATTTGCATTTCTCTAATGACTGCATTTCCCTAATGGGGTCCAACTTCATTCTTTTGCATGTGGATCCTAGTTTTCCCAGAGCCACTTGTTGAAGAGACTCTTCAGTCCCATTGAATGTGCTTTGCACCCTTGTCAAAAATCAATTGACCATAGATGTATGGTTTTATTTCTCGACTCTCAATTCTATTCTGTTAGTTTTTATGTCTATTCTTAGGCCAGTTCCATACTGCTTTGATTACTGTGGCTTTGTAGTTGAGTTTTGAAATCAAGGGGTGTGAGTCCTCCAACTTTGTTTTTCTTTTTCAAGATTGTTTTGGCTATTTGGGATACTTGCAATTCCATATGAATTTGAAGATCAGCTTTTCCATTTCTCCTGGTGCTTTTTGATGCAATATTATCTTATCCAGCCTAGCAAGGTTGGCAGGAATTATTGTCCCCAGTTTGCCACAGAGTAAGCCGAGGCTCTGAGGGCTTGTAGTCACTGCTAGAGAACAACTAGAACTTATGTCTCCTCAGTGGCAGGTCTACAGTGTTTCCACCAGGCTATACTGAGCCATCTATACTTCCCAGAGACCAGGGCTTATGGTGCTGTGAGTAGTGAACAGGACTGGGGATGTGACCCTCAGCCAAAGATTGACGAGGACTTGTCAACCTGAGGAGGGACTGATCTGAGGCTTTGGCCAAGGTCCAGAGCTAAGGAGCCAGCTATAAGCTTGTTGATGCAGCATGTCAAGAAAAGGTAGGTTGGGTCAGTTGGGGGTTGCCTGTTCCTCAGGCCCCCTCCATTTACTCCTTTTTCAGTGGCCCTTCTCCCGGTTCCTGTTCTTCCAAGAGCCGGCTTCTGCTGTGGCCTCCTTCCTCAATGGCTTGGCCAGCCTGGTAATGCTCTGCCGCTACCGCACCTCCGTGCCAGCCTCCTCCCCCATGTACGACACCTGCGTGGCCTTTGCTTGGGTAGGTAATCTGGTTAGAGTCCTGCTCTACACCCTCATCCAAGAAAGAGGGACTCTTGGGTCCCAGTTCTCATCCAGAAGGGCCTTCTACCTACCCACCTTCCCCTCTGTTTCCCTGGGAAAATTGAAGCTGTGAGGTGATCAGACCTGAGGAGAAAACAAGAAGATGCTGAAACTGGCCTTATCCTTCTAGCAGAGACCTAGGCCAGGTTGTTTTGGAGGAAGAGAGGAAAGAAACATTGTTCTTATCCTCAAGAGGGAAGCTGCTAACAAACCCCACAGGGTAGGTTATAAGTACAGAAGGAAGGTGGGTGGTAGGGAGCATGCAGAGACCATGGGTCTCTCCAGGGACCCTCTGAGACACTCCAGTCACCAATACCAGGATGCAGGAGCGCTCTGGAGGAGTTGGCACCATGTCAGTTCCAGTCCAGTCTTAGTAGGCAGTGGCAGCCAACGCACTCTCTAGCTAGAGCTCAGCTTGGCATTAGACCATCCCTGGAGAAGCCGGGGTATGTTCCATCTGAGTGTCCAGAGAGTTCTCCTACCTTCACAGTGTGGCCGCTCAGAGGAGACAGTGTCTAGGTCTGGAGTGGTGTGAGATGCGTGGACAGGGATACAGATGTGAACTGCTACAACCTTGGAGAGGGTGTTAGAGCAAGAAGCTGCAATGAATGGCTCAAACAAAGCTACCATTTTAACTCTTAAGAAAACGTTCTCCACTCGCTCATTGTCCTGCCGTCAAAACAGCCATTCATTCATGTACTGAGCACCTACTATGTGCCACGCACTCTGCTGGGTGCTGGAGTTACAAAAGCGTATAAAAGCAGACAGGTCCCTACCGTCTAGTATTAGTCACACAATCACAGCTGAATGTAAAAGTGCAGCAATGAAAAGGTATAGTGGAGGAGAGAAGGAGAGGTGTTTATGGGGTATGTAATGGGGGACTACACTAGTGCAGGGAGACCAGGGAAGGCTTGTCTGAGGAAGGAGCATTTGAGATAAGATTTGAATGATGAGTAAATGTTAACCAGGTAAATTGGGGTAGGTAGGGGGAGTCTTCTAAACGGAAAACTCAGGATTTGAAAAAGCAGGAGGGAGTGAAGGTCATTCGAGGACCTGAAAGGCAGAGGCCTTCTGTGCGGAAAGCCAGGGCATCAGGCAGGAGGGAGCCAGATGTGAGGTGGGTGGATAGGTCCAGCCCATAGAGGGTCTGGGTGATGCAGAAAGATTCCTAGTCTTGTTCATCAGAGCCTGGAAAGCTTTGTGGAATTTTAAATGAGGGTGAGAGAGAGAAAGGGGCTTCATGAACAATTTTGCACATAATAATTCTGGTATGGAGGCTAGAGCATGTAGGGCTGGCAGGCAACCTTAGAAAGCTTAGCCTGCCCAAAGTGTGGCTGTGTGAAGGGGAGTGAAGGGAGAGAGGATCAGCAGAGCAGGCCCTGAGTGCCAGACTGAGGGGCAGGTGTGGCCTGGCATCAGCACAAACTGTCACGGGCATGGGTAGGAGGGAGCCACTACTTGCTGTTCAGGCCTTTTGCAGAGAAGGAAATTTGGTCCTGACCAAGAAAGCAGGAAGGGTGGGGAAATTGAGGAGGGAACACTTGTCTCCTTTCCCTAGGGACTTTTCCGGGGGTACTGCTTATCTGAGCCCAGTGCCCACACCACCCCCACCCACCTCTCTTAGAGGGCACTGGACAGTCCAGCCTAAATTCTCTGAATGAAGCTCAGAGATTCCCAGGAAAGACCCAGAGAGGCCCAGCCTTTGTCCTTACAACAAATGCCAGGGACCTGTGGTCACTTTACAACTCTCACCTTGTTCTCCCTGATTCTTGTGTCTTTATTCTCACTGATCTCTGAAACTCAGCTTCTTTCTTGACAACGGGTCGTGACAGCCACAGATATCCTGCAGTCTCCCTCAGGGCAAAAGTAGATATTGAGCAGGAGAGGGCAGACACCTGCACTGTGTGTTTTAGATTACATCATCACCCTGTGGATGTAGGATTCTGGGAGGTGGGATCCCCTCTTGCCACCACTAGTCCTTGAGGGACACAGGCCCTTTGACAATCTGGTTTGGATTTTACACTTGGTCTTCAGTCCTGTGTGTGCTTCTGCAGGAAAAGAAAAAGAGATCTTGAGCTGCAAGCAGGGTACAGCAGTGGACCTTGTCCTAGGCTGGGCTTTGGGAGTGAGTGGGGCTCCCGAGTTCTGTTGGGCGGGAACAGGAAGGCCCCTCACCTGCTCCAGATTAGGTCATAGAGTAAGTCTCAGTCTTTTTCTCTGGGAAATGAGGATACCCTGTCCCCCAGCAGGGCTGAGGAAGCTCTGCCACAAGAAGGCAGCCCCTCCTTTGCCATTTAGGCCTGGGCTTGGGCTGGGGAACAGGTAGGCAGGGCTGGAGAGCCCACCAAACTCTGCATACCATGGCCCTTTCACTTCATGGAATTAGGGGCCCCTGTTCTCTGCCAAAGCCAGAGATTCCCTGCCCCCTTCATCTAGCAAGGAAAGATCCTTGAGTGTAGAGGTGAGAGGGTGAGGATGGCAAGGAAGCCCAAAACCCCTTTGCTGAGGAAACTGTGAGAAAAGATAGGTTGAGACTGCAGCAGAATGATAGACTTCAGGAAGGACTTCCTGAAAGTCAGACAGGAGGCTGTGGAATGGGCAATGGCAGGAATCCTTTCTGATGGTAGAAAAAGCCCTCCTCTCATGGCCATCCACCTCTTCCCCCTGTCTTTCTCCACAGTGAGCTGGGAAGGTCTGCCCTGCCTGAGGCAGAGGGTAAAACACGGTGGCCTCTGGGGGGGGGGCAGGATGGCAGCAGGCATCATATTTAACATTCTGCCTCCTCCACTTCTGAGACAGGGAGCTATTTAAAGACCTACTTGTCCCCACTGCCACGGTGTCAGTGACAGCCCCGAGCACTGGGGCTTAGCACTGGGGTCGAATTCCTGACAGATCTGGCTCACTTGGCATACAACCAGTTTCACGGCTGGGATATTTTTGTCTCAATTTTCTTCTTTCCAACAGACTGAAACAGCCTCCTGCTTCCCCCCACCCCCAGCGTTCCCTGTCCCCCTCCAGCCCCATCCCCTTGGCACTCTGCCCCTGCCTCCCCCTTTCCTGGGTGTTTACAGGCAGCTCTTGGCGCCTGCTGGGCCGCCCATTGCCTTCCTGGCTTATCTGATTGGCCAGTTGCCCCCTCCCCGCCTAACCTTCCCACTGGAGCTTGGATGAGGAGTCTGGGAGCAGCAATGCATTCGCATCTTGGGGTTTCCCCCTTCCTTCCACGTCCCTCTATCTCCTTTGCTTGTGTCTTGATGACAAACTCTGAGTGAAGAGAAATAGTATCTATTTAGTCCATACTACTGGATAGCAGCTCAGGATTGAGGTAGAGGGGGCTCCTCCCATAGCTGCATTCTGGGATCCAGAGACCCTGGGTCCCAAGGTTTGACCTTGAAGAGGGGAAGTTGGGGGTCAGGGGAAGGGAAGTAGGGTGTGTACAGCCTACTGGAGGAGGGAAACCAACATTTATAGGACACCTATGGTGTGCCTGGCAGCAATGACATTTGTTTATTTCTTACCATTTATCTATTTTTTTAGCAACCATTTGTTGAGTGATTCCACTGTGCCAGGCGTTTCATATTCGTCACTCTCATGACCGTCCTATGCAATGGACACCACTATTAATCCCTGTTTGGTAGGTGAAGCAGCTGAGGCTCAGAGAAGTCAAATTATTCACCGAAGATCACAGGGCCGTTTAGTGGCCAAGGTAGGATTTAAAACCAGGGCCAGGAAAGGGAGCCTGTCTCACTGCGGAGGGTCTGGGCACTCTGTCCCCAGCCTGGAACTGTGGGGGTGGCCTTAGGCAGCTGCAGAGAGTACCCTTCTCTGCCCAGACTTCTGTGGCCTGCAGAAAAGGTGGGAGGCAGATTTGGCCTCCTTGGCTTTAGGTCTGTGTTGAGATGTGAGGGTTGGGAAGAAATAGCACCTGATGCTTTACCTTGGCCTGGGCATGGTGCTATATACTATACTTGTATTGCTTATTGAATCCTTATAAATCCTGTGATTATTCCCATTTAACAGAAAAGGCAACTGAGACACACCGAGGCTAAAAAACTTACCCAAGGACATACAGGAAGTGGCAGAGTTAGGATTTGAACCTGGCATTCTGGCTCTAGGGTCTGCATTCTTAGTGACACTACCTCCCAAGTCTGGGGAAAGGGTCAGAAGAGGAGTCCCCCAGCAATGGGATCCTCCCCAGAGGAGAGGGGAATTTTCAGGAGTGCAGAGCCAATGCTTCAGTGGATCTCAGTAAGTGGAAGTCTGGGAGGAGGGGAACAGGAGACCTAGCAGCGCCTGCCCCCATCCCACAGGCTATACACTAACCTCTCCTGTTTTCAGTGTTCCAACTGTCATTTAGCTCAGTCCTGTTACCACCTTCCCCTTTCTACTATGGGTGACAAGGCAGCCTGGCTAGCTGCAAGCCCCAGCTACCTTCCCCTCCTTCCCAAACTGTCTTTCCTAAGGATGTCCCTTGCTCCTTGCCTTCCCAGGGAACCTGCCCCTCATGGTCTCTCTCTCCACCCCTGAGCCTACTCCTCTGCCCACATTCACCCCAAGCATCACAGTCTTTGTGGGGAGCAGTGTCCCTTTTCCAGCCTCCATACTGTTTCTCCACTGGTGTCTGGGGAAGGGGCAGCATCAGAGAGGAGCCTGGAGTTGTGTGCGTGGGACAGGATGGCGGTGCTGTGTGCACCTCAAAGGAGGAAGCAACCTGCTCTGAAATAAATAACCTGACATCAGTGTAGGAGAGGATCTAAGGAATCACCTAGGCCTGCCCCTGATCTGTCCCAGGGGACAGCTTGGGCCCAGAAGGCCAGTGCCTTTGCCGGATACTGAGGAGCCTGGCTGTACTGGGCTTCCTTGAACCTCCGGGGACTCCCAGGGACCAGCTTCGTGAGAATTCCCCAGTGACTCTGTGGGCTGCCACCTACCCCACTGCTCCCCACATAAGCCTGCTGCAGTTCTGGATGGAAAGTGGGCAGGAGGCAGAGGGACAAGGGTAACAAGGATACCTGGGTACCTGTCTCTGGCCAGCTGGTGCCACCTTAGGCATCCCTCCATCTCCAGGGCATCCTAGGCCTGAACTCCCACTCTCGTTTTCTTCCTTTGACTGGTTGTCACTGCTTTCCCAGCCTTCTCTCTCAGCCCAGTGACTATATCTCTTCTCTAGCCCACCTTTCCTTAAGTAACTTGGGCCTCTGCTGTGGCCATAGCAGTCCCTGAAAAAAGTGCCAGCATCAGCTCCCACAAAGGGCTCGATTGCAAGGTGATTTGCCCTCTCTTTCCAGGCAGTTCAATTCCAAGAAAAAGGCCTGAAACCTTCCCCAGGGCCCATGCCCACCACAGCCCTCCAGCCCTGCCCTCTGCTTCTCCCAGGTCTGGGGAGCAGCCACTGGTCTGGCAGGTTGGGCCGGCCCAGCCAGGGGGAGGGCTCCTCTGGCTGCCACCCTCCTCAGAGACTCAGCCCACAGGATCTGCTTGATCTCAGAGGTTCCCTCACTTTCTAGCTTGGGTGCTCTCTGCTTTCTGGACACACCCCAAGCTGGCTCGAGCCCCTCCACCCCACCCACCTCATTCCCGCCCCCAGAGACTGAGGTCACTGGCTCCCCTGGGCTCGGGTGGGGCTGTCATCACCTGCCAGTTGGGGGAGGAGCCGAGGGCCCTGGGGCTGTTGTCTCAGTGATTGAATAACCCGAGAACTGGGCTCTGCCGGAACTGGTTCCCAGGCCAGGCCGGAACCGGGGTGGTGGGGGGGCTGTCCCCACCACTACCACCACCACCCCCTGCCCCGTGAAGCGGAGCCTGAAGGAACTGGGATGGGGGGCACAGGTTTGTCCAGGGGCTCCAGGGGCATTGGAAGGCACCTTTCTCTGCCTCATGGGATTTGATCCAGTCAGAGATGCTGGCAGTGACCCTTCCCAAAGGTGAGGGGCATGTGTACCTTCAGGGGGGTCTCCCCACCTTGGGGCGGCACATTCACAGGCCCTCTCCCTCCTCAGGTCTCTCTCAATGCTTGGTTCTGGTCCACAGTCTTTCACACCAGGGACACCGACCTCACAGAGGTGAGAGCCCCCCCTGTTCCCCCCACCCCTGCATGGGACTGTTCCAGGGGCCCCAGGAGGGGGTCATAGCAGCTCTGGCATAAGAACCGAACTACCACTGTGGAGCACTTACTATGTGCTGGGCATGCCAAACCGATCTGTGCACTTGAGCGGCACAGGAGCCTTACGAGAGGCTGGTATGCAGGCATGATTATTAGCCCTTTTTTTCTTTTCCCCCATGGGCAGGCACCGGGAATCGAACCCGGGTCTCCGGCATGGCAGGTGAGAACTCTGCCACTGCACCACCATTGCCCGCCTGCTTATTAGCCCTTTTTAACTGATGAGACTTGGAGAGGAGAAGTAACTTGCTCAGCATCATCCAACTACTAAAGGGTGCTGTCAGGACCGGAGCCCACGGCTGTCCGGCCCCAGGCTGCGCTCTTAATTCTGGGGTGTGCTCTTAATTCTTGAGTCCGAATAGGTGCACTTCCCCAGTGCCTCTAAAGCCTCAGTGCTCAAAGCATGGTCCACAGGCCAGAGCATCAGCACTGCCAGGAAACTGGTCAAAACAGCAAGTCTCCAGGCTTGCCCAGCCCTACTGGGTCAGAATCTGCATTTCAGCAAGTTCCCTAGGAGCTGCCCTTGCACGCTAAAATGTTAGAAGCACTGCTCCAAAGTAAAGGCAGCAATCGGGAGAGGATAGGGAATAGGATCCATTTGCATAACATGTTTTTAAAAAATTACATAATGTGAATACAAGGGTCAGTCTGAAATTCAGAAGCTCAACAGCAATGGAGAGAGGGAGCATGAGACACGGATCCCACTGAACAGGCCCAGCTCCCCAGGTTGGACCCCGCTGTACCTCTGCCGGCCCCTCCCCGACCCCTCCCTGGGCGGTGTCCTCTAGAAACCTTGCCCACCTCCTGCTCTCCTCACACTGGCCCCTCCTCTGGCTCTCTCCTCAGAAAATGGACTACTTCTGTGCCTCCACCGTCATCCTACACTCAATCTATCTGTGCTGTGTCAGGTGAGCCTGCCTTGGTGGCTGCAGGGACAGGGTCGGGCCCTGGAGGCAGACAGGGGTCACCCAGTCCTTCCCTGGGGCTACCATGTCCAGGGCTTTCTTCACTGGCTCCCAGACACACACAAACACTCCCTCCAAGCTGTCCTGGAAGAGTGCTTTGGGGGAGGGCTGGGTGCTCTGGCTCCTCACAAGGAACCTTCACACTGGGTACCAGGCCCCTGGGGGTGGGGATGGGGCATGAGAGCTGCCTTGCTGGCCTGTGGTAGGGGGAAGAGGGGCAGTGGCTTCCAGGACTGTACACTGATATTGGGGCAAGGAAGTGCTTCAGGGAATGCTGCTCTGGAGATGGCCACCCATCACCTGAGCAGCTCTGGTTGGCGGGGCAGGACGGTGGGGCTGCAGCACCCAGCCGTGGCCAGCGCCTTCCGTGCCCTGCTGCTGCTGCTGCTGACCGCGCACATCTCCTACCTGAGCCTCGTCCGCTTCGACTATGGCTACAACCTGGCGGCCAATGTGGCCATCGGTGAGGCCAGACCCTTGCAGAACTGCTGGCTTGGGGTGGGGGGTGGGGGAGGTGGGGTGTGGCTGGTGCCTTCCTGGAGGAGGTTCTAGAGAGACCCATAGGGTTGGGGTAACGGGAAAGAATTTGAGGTGGGAGAGAGGGGACATCAGGAGGAGCAGCTGAAGATGGTCCTGGGGTCAGAGAGTGTGGGGATGGGGTGGCCTTCGGGAGAAAGAAGGAGGTTCAGGGAATGAGCCTCCTCCTTGCCCCTACGGCACCCAGGCCTGGTGAATGTGGCGTGGTGGCTGGCCTGGTGCCTGCGTAACCAGCGGCGGCTGCCTCACGTGCGGAAGTGCATGGCGGTGGTCTTGCTGCTGCAGGGGCTGTCCCTGCTTGAATTGCTCGACTTCCCGCCTCTCTTCTGGGTCCTGGATGCCCATGCCATATGGCACATCAGCACCATCCCTGTACACGTCCTCTTCTTCAGGTGGGTGCTACTCTGTGCCCGCGGCTCCCCTTCTTTGTGTCTTTCTTGCCCACTGCTTAGCGGGGACTGGGGCCTCTGTTCTGCCCGTTGGCCCCCTCCAAGCTTGCCTGCACTCGCCCCACCCTGCCCCCAGGGGTATCACTCAGAGCTGTACCTCAGTGGGCTCCTCCCTCGGCCCACAGCTTCCTGGAGGATGACAGCTTGTACCTGCTGAAGGAATCAGAGGCCAAGTTCAAGCTAGACTGAGGACCCTGTGAGCGGGTCTGCTACCCCAGTGGGGGTTCTGCCTCTTCCCTACTGGCTCCCCGTCTCCTCCTGACCCAGGAGATAACTTTTTTCTTCTTTTAACTTCTTAATCTTGGACATGAGGGGGAGTGGGCCTGGAATCATGTGCCCTTCCTACCCCACTGCCAGCCTCCCTGTGGCCCTCGTGGGTCTGCAATCCTTTCAGAGGCTGGGGCTAGAGAATGGGGGAACCTTCTGGTTTCTGGAGCTGAACTGGGCTGGAATTGAGAGTGTTCTTAGCCCCACTGAGAGGAGAGCCACCTCTGCTTTCTCCCCCACCTGAGTGGTCAGATCCTTCTGCTTAGCTGAGAGACCAAGTGCCACGGGCCTTTGCGGATACAGTGGGGTCCCCTTCTGATCTCACCTGCACCCTCTCCCAGGGCACCACTAGGTGGCACTGGACACTTGCTCTTTGGCTGTCAGAGAAGTTTCAAGTTTCAAGGCATGCCTCATTCTCCCCATGGGGTCTGAGGGACCCAGCTGCTGGGATCGGGGAAAGAGAAGGGTCCCACCCTACTGTTGCCCCAGCCGGACTCCCAGGAGGCCTCACCACTCTCCCTTCAGGGCCAGGACCCCAGAGGAATTCCTCTAGCCCCTGTGCTGCTGCTGCTCTGGGTTGGGAGCCTGCATGTGAGGGTGTAGGGGTGCGGGCCAAACCAGTGGGAAGGTGAGGGGACCATAGGCATGGGCCCAGGGTATGTGGTGTGCTGGGTGGCTCGGTATGTGTGACTATGGTGTGGGCGTGCAGGCAGGAGAGTGCAGGGGAGGGTATGAGTGGTTTTAAAGTGTGTGAGTATTGGGGAGGGGGGAGGGCAGGTGGATTAATGTGGGTTAGGGGACTATGAATAGACTGAGTGTGAGTTTACGAGTGTCCTGAGATGAGTGTCTGAAATGAGTGTGAGTGCATGCATGTGTACCAAATAGTAAGGGGCAATTGGAGTAGGGTAGGAGAATCAAATCACTCTCAATTGTTTATTGAGCACCAACTCTGCACAAGGCCCCAAGATCTCCCTAGATTCTGTCTGGGGATACAGGTGTCTGACCTGCATGTGTGTGTGTGTATTCTTTCCCACTGCTTCCCTTTGCAATCCTCTGCATCTTTCAGGGCCCCCACATAATTCAAGTTCACCCTCCAGAAGCAGAGAGAGGAAGGAAATGGAGGTCTTTCTGGGCCCACTCCAGCCACCCTGTCTTCTTGCCTAGGGCCAGCCAGCCTCCCTGACCCCAGTACTTTCTCTGCTAGCCCCTTTGCCACAGCCTGAAGCTTGAGGAGGGAGGAGGGGAGAAAGCTTGTGGCTGGGTCAGGTTTCTGTCTTCCCCAGAGAAGCCTCTGTTGCAGGGTGGCCCCAGGGCAAGTACCTGCACCCCAGTAAAGGTGAAGTGACCCCTGGCACTTTCCTGCCGCAGAAGGATAGAATGGCAATTTGTGGAGTTCCAGAAACTTTCCATCTGTAAGGCAGTCTCTGTGATTGGAGCAGGGACACTGGATTCTGGCCCTTTTCCTGGCCGCTGCTCCTTGGGGAGAGGGGTGCTGTGCCAGGACTCTAACCTCAGGGACTTGGGTGGCCTGTGTTAAATTCTGGTGATATTGAGAACTATTTTAAGGCAGGAAGATAGTGAGGGGAATTCTTAATAAACCAATTCTGAGTCTCACCCTTGTTCACTCATTTGTGTGACTAGGGTAGGCTGGAGGGAATGAAGAGACAGAGTCATGAGGGAGGTGGGAGGACCCAGAGCTGGCTGGGGGCAGTGAACAGAGGTCAGGTCGCTACCTAGGCACATGGAGGTAGAAATGGTAAGGACCAGGATGCAGAGCAAGAGTGGAGCTGGGCAGAGCTTAAGTCTGGCTTCTGGAGGGGGTTGGAGAAGGAAATCGGTGCCAGTTCTTTCCCTCTCATTTCCCTGAGCCTTCATTTGTGCCTAGATTATACAGTGCCCCCCCTCCTGTGCAAATTCCACTCTCCTAATTATCCCCATTCTCCTCGTGCCTCAAAGTAGAAGGCATCAAAGAAAGATCATTGGCTTTTGGTTGAACCAGGCAGCTCCACTTCTATTTGTTACTTAAGCTCTCAGCTTTAACAGGATAACAGGACCTGCTACCAAGTGTGAGGGCTGAATGATGTAATATATATAATGGACCTGCCCTTGGCCCTCCTTAGTTTGGGAAGAATGGGGAGTACAAAGACCTACCCTCTTGGAAGCTTCTGGAAAAAAAAGAAAGGCAAGGGTTGTTGGTGCCTTCCATACCCCTACAATCACAGAAGAGACTTCTGAGCCCTTGTGGCTTCCCAGGAGAGTCACAGACAGCACTGACACTCAGCAGCAGAGAATGTTTTCTTTATTATGTACCACCTCAGATAACAGGGGATCTGGGTGGATGGGGCCATCATGGCACTGGGTGCCCCGGGCCTCACACTCCCACCTTTTTCTGGGCCCAGGCAAAGAAGATGCCCTTGACATCATCCACGCCCGTCTGCAGGTGGGTGGGCATGACATAGGTACGCAGGTCCCGCACCCCATAGCCGCTACACATCAGGGCCTCCCTTACTTCCACCTCACGCACAGGCACCACTGCCAGCCGGGCCTCTCCAGCCAGGTACCACGACTCCTCCAGGGCCCCGATGAGAAGGAGGTGACCTCCTGGCCTCACCAGTGTGGTGATGTGGTCCAGGGCCCGCTGGAAACTGGTAAGGTCCGGGCTCACAGCCTCCAGGCAAAAGGCAGAGACCAGGGCATCAGCAGGTAGGAGTGCCAGGCCCCCAGTGCCCAGGGGCTGGGGCTGGTGCACATCAATGGGCAGGACTCGCTTCACCCTGGCTCGCAACTGGTACTCCTTCTCCTGCCAGGTCTGACTGTGCAGGGGTACAAGACAGGAGTCAGGAGTGGGGCTCAGGACTGCCCCAGGCTCAGTTCTCCCATGCCACCAACCCATACAATTCAGAGAAGCACCCCCTGCCTGCACCCTCACCACCTAGCTCTTACCCTTTGCCCTCAATCAGGCAGACGTGCTGGCTGTACATGCTCCAGTTGAAGGCCCCAGGCTTCTCCTGCAGCCAGAGTCCTAGCTCCTGACGGTTCACCTCCAGGAAATCTGTCATGGTGATGTCCTCGAAGTGGGCGCAGGCACTGAGCAGCTGGTATATAGTGGGGCCCGAGCCGATGTCAATGAGGGTGCGTCCTGACACTTCACCTGTGTGGGCACAGGAAGAGGGTCCTGGTGCCAGGGCCAGCTGCCTCCATCACTTCCTCCCTTACCTGCATCTTGCTCCTTCTCTTTCTTCCTTCTCTTTCTCCAGGTGTATGTGTTTTTATCTGG
>PVIY010044822.1:0-19475 GCA_004026745.1 Myrmecophaga tridactyla | reverse complement strand
GTAAAAACATATAATTTTAACATATAAATATTAAATACAGGTAACTGTAGGTAACCGTCTTTGTGTAATAAAGTACCCTCCACCAAGTGGACATTCCAAAAAGTAAATATATGAGGAGATAAAATATCATGCATATGGAGTTGAGACTGCTGAAGCTTTTTTCTTTTACTTGTGAGTATACATTTTATTTTGTCAACAAGGAGCAACTAATCTCTTTAATATTTGTTATAAAATCATCTTTCATTACAGCTTAACAAGTTTAGCTCTTTGCTTTTAGAAGATTCAAATTAAAGATTAACTTTTTCAATGAAAAAAAAAATCTCTTTGACCATTTTAAGAGGGCAATTCTTTGACATTAAATACATTGATAAGACTGTGTAGCTTTCACCACGATCTATTTCCAGGCTATTTTCATCATCCCAAACCAAAAACTCATACTCATATAGCAGGAATTCCCCATCCCTAACTCCCGCCACCCCTAGTAACCACTCTTCTGCTTTCTGCTTCTCAGAATTTGCTTATTCTAAGTGTCACAAAGGACTTCATTCCTTTCTATGGCTGCATAATATTCCATCGTTGGAGAGATCACATTGTGCTTCTCCATTCGTCGGCTGTTGGACGCTTAGTTGGAAGCTAAGTGTCTTTCGGCTATCATGACCAATGCTGCTGCGAACATCGGCATGCAAATCTGTTCAAGTCTACTTTTAATTACTTGTGGTATATACCTAAGAGTACAACCACCAAGTCATATGGTAATTTTATGTTTCATTCTCTGAGGAGCCGCCAAACTGTTTTTCACAGTGGCTGCACCATCCTACACGCCCCACTGACAGCGTATGTGCGTTACTGTTTCTCCACATCCTTGCTAAAGCTCATTTTCTGGTTTTTTGTTTGTTTCTTTTTTTTTTTAATTAATAGCCATCCTGGTGGGTATGGAGTGATTTCTCATAGTTTTAATTTACATTTCTTTAATGGCTAATTATGTTGGCCATCTTTTCATGTAATTCCTAGGCATTTGAATATCTTCTTTGGAGAAATGTCTGCTCAAATCTTCAGCCCATATTTAAATTGGGTTGTTTGTTTTTGGTATTGATTTTTAGGAGTTCTTGATATATTCTGACTATTAAACCCTTATCAGATATGTGATTTCCAAGTATTATCTCTTTCCATAGACTGTTTTCACTTTCTTGCTAATGTCCTTTGATACGCCAAAGTTTTTTCTTTTTTTTTTAATTTTTTTTTTTAATTTGCATATGGGCAGGAGGCACCAGGGATCGAACTCCAGACCTCCAGCATGGCAGGTCGGAGCTCTGCCTGCTGAGCCACGGCAGCCGCCCCCAAAGTTTTTTCTTTAGATGAAGTCCCATTTATCTATTTTTTCTTTTGCTCCTTGTGCTTTTGCTGTAGAATCTAAAAATCCATTGCCTGTTCAGAGTCCTGAAGATATTTCCATTTTCTTCTAAGAATTTATAGTATCACTCTTATCATTAGGTCATTGTCCTATTTTGAATTAAGTTTTGTAGATGAGATAAGGGTCCACATTCATTTTTTTGCAGGTGGATTTCCCAGTTGTCCCAGCACCATTTGTTGAAGAGATTATTATTTCCCCATTGACTAGACTTGGCTCCCGTGTTGAAAATTAACTTGCCATAGGTGGGTGGACTTAATTCCAGACTCTCAATTCTATTCCATTGTCCTGTGTCTTTCCTTATACCAGGACCACTGTTTTAATTACTCTAGGTTTGTGGTAGGGTTTTTTTTCCCCCCCTTTTTTTTTTTTTTTTGCATGCTCTATGGTGTGGGTCACATTTCATTTTTTTTCCATGTGAGTATCCTCTTATTGCAGCACCATTTGCTGAATTTTTGTTTGGTTGGTTTTTCTTTTGTTTGTTTGCTTGTTTGTTTGTTTGGAAAGTGCATGGGCCAGGAATTGAACCCGGGTCTCCCTCATGACCGTTGAGAATTCTCCCACTGAACTACCCTTGCACCCTCTGAAGTAAGTTTTGAAACCAAGTCTGAGTCCTCCAACTTTGTTTTAATTATCAAGTTTGTTTTAGCTACTCAAGACTCCTTGTGATTCCATACGAATTTGACAATCAACTTTTCCATTTCTGAAAAAAAAAGATTTTTAAAAGTTTACTGGAATTTTAATAGGGATTGTGTTGAATTTGTAGATCTCCTTGGGCAGACTTAACATGTGAGCTCTCCATTTCTTTAAGTCCTCTTTCATTTCATTCAGCAGAGTTTTGTAGTTTTCAGTGTACAAGTCTTTCACCACCTTAGTTAAATTTATCCTGAGGTATTTGTTCTTGAAGATTCGATTGTAAAAGGCATTGTGTTCTTGATTTCCTTCTCAGATTGTGCGTTACGGGTGTGTAGGAACCCAACTGAAATCTACCCGTTTCCTTGTGTCCTGACACTTTGCTGAATTCCTGTTTGAGTCCTGGGAGTCCTTCCCGGCCTCTTGGAGACCTACAATTCCATGTTTAAGGATGTGCCCAGGATGCAGGCAAGTCCTTACTGCTGAATTGAAGCCCCGCGCCCGCCCCGGTGCCTGTTGGGCTCTGTCCGGGGTCTTTGTGTAGCCACTGGCCGCCCCTCCCCCCAACACCCGCGACCTTCCCTCCCTCCCTAACCAGTGCCCCCGAGGCAGGAAAGGGGACCTCACCTGGAGATCGAGCTGCGCTCTCTAGTTGCCTTCACCTCCTTCCTGCTAAAGCAAGGAGGGAAAGTCCACAGGGTCCCCAGATCTCCCTGGCACCCCACACGGCCCCCTGGTCTAAGGCAAGGCAGCCACTGAACAAGGTGGTGAGGCCTGAAACCAGGGTGGGGCCGGGGACCAGCAGAGGACAGCACAGCCCCGATTCATCACTTTGCACCCAAAACGCAGGGCTGTGCACTGAGCACCATGGCCAAAGCCGCCTCCCTCCAGGGCAGCCACTGCAGGGCACGGCCAGGCCCGGCCTCCTAAGGCCCCACTCTGCCTACAGCTGGCCGCCGTGTGCTGACTGCTGTGCACTGACCATGTCCCCGTGGCCTCTGGCGTCTGTGCTGGGACCAGGCCCTCCTGGGGCCTGCAAATGGCTGCTCTTCACAAAGCGGGGTGACACTTGGGCACTCCGAAACACCATCCCATGGATGCTTATTAGAAAGGGGGAGTCCCACTGGGACAGCCACATGGGTGCTGAGCTTCTAACTGATCAAGTGAGGGCATTTCTTACGAGCCACCACTCATCACCATCCCCATGGGCGAAGACAGGCCATTCTGCCGCCAAAGTTGCCTGGAGATGCCATCTCCTGAGAAGGGACGTCTCAGGAACACAGACAGCATTCCAGGCCCTGTTATGGTCATCAGCCTGTGGCCAGTTCCTTATGGATAGGCTTTGAGACAGCAGCTCAGACCCAGGGACTCCTGGGCTGGGGCAGGGGGCCCTTGTGGGGTCAGAAGCCGTTGGGGGTGGGAGGAAAGACAGCCTGAGGGACCTTGGCGGGGAGGCGGCCCCTCCCTGCACCCCAGGAGGTGGGACCCACACCAAGGCCCCCACATTTCCTGGGAACACAAGCTCCTCAGTCGAGGCAGAGTCCACTCTGGCAGCTTCCCAGGCTGGACACACGCATGGCCCCGGCGGGAGAAGGTGCCCTCCTGCCCGTGGACCCTGCGGCCCCCGGCCATGCAGCACCACCTGGGCTCCAGCACTACCCCTTCCCCACTGAGAGCCTGCAAGGGGAGGAGAGGTGGGGGCTGAGGACTGTCCGGTGAGGATGTCCCTGAAGGCAGGAGAAGGACTCTGGTGGGAGTATTCCCCTCGCCACTGGCCCCAGTCTTGCCCCTCTACAAGGTCCAGCTGGGGGCTGCCTCCTCCAGGCAGGCTTCCAGCTTCCTGTGGCTGCCAGTGTCCCCTGCCCTCATCACCAGTGCCCCCCAGCAGTGTCCACCTGCCTAGCCAGATTGTTAGGCACCCCTGACCTCATCACCTCTCGGTCCAGCCTGGACACATACGAGGTACTCAGAGGACGAGAAGGGCTGCCCTGGTCCTCCATGTGGCCAGTCGAGGTCCAGGAGGACCAAGCACCCAAGATGCTGACCCTCTCCAGGTCCTCCCCTGCGCCCTGCCCACAGGGTCCTGCACGTCCCAGGAGCCCTCTTCAGGCAACGAGCAAGCCAGGTCAGAGGACACGCCCCACTGAGGCTGCCCGGTTGGGGTGGGGGGCAGACCCCAGGTGCGCGCTGCCTGCTCCCCGACAGGGACCTCGGCCCCAAAGAGGGGGAGGGCTGGTGAGCGGGGTGGGGGACGGCCAGCTTGTGACGGCGCACTGCACACCCCGCCAAGATGTTGACACAGACGGCTCCAGCCGCCTTATTTATTATCTGATAAAACGCTCTCGGCACCACTGCTGGACGGCGTCTGGCTGCGCTGGGGCCGACGGGACCGGGGGAGGGCAGGAGAGGGGTGACAGAGCCAGGCCGCAGGCCCCGTCCAGCCAGGCCTTCCCCTGTGGCCGGCCCTCCTCCCCTCCCGGCCCACCTTACTCCCCAGCACCCAGAAGCCAGTGGCCCAAGCGGCCCTGGGGCCCCTGCCTGGACGTCACTCTCTCGCCCCAAACCAGTCTCCCTGGTCCCCAGAGCCCCCCCAGGTGGGTCCCTTCTTTTCCACCCACCTCTGCCAGCCCACCCTGGCCCACCCACTCCCTCCACTTGACCTCAGTGAGGACTTCCCATTGTGCTAGTCCAGACCTGCCCCTCATGGCTCCAACCCCCCAGCGCCCCTGCAGCCCCAGGCACCACCCGGCAGCTCTGCCCGTGTCCCTGCCCAGGCTAGCCCTGGCCTCGGCTCCCCTTTCTTCCCAGTACCAGGAGCCTGTGCGTCATCCCAGCGCCTCATGGCCCTTGCCCGTGCTGTTCCCTCTGATGCCACGCCCTTCCGCCAGCATGTCCAACCAGAGGGGGTACCCAGGTGCCACAGCCTCTGGACGTCACCTTCCAAAAGTCCTCAGGCAGCGCTGGGGGGTGTCACACTCGACAGGATCCTGCCCTGCCCGGAGGCATGGCCAGATATCAAGTCTGTAGCGCACACTTGGCACCAGGTATGACATCATAACGGGGAGGCAGGTGCCCTTCCCTGTGGGTGTGGCCTCCGAGAGACCACCAGACACTAGGCTGCTTGGAGAATACACCCCTGGGTGCCATAGCCCCGGGCAGAGGGGCGCTTCCTGCCCCACCCCCACTGGGGCAACAGTGGACCGCCAGCTCCAGGCCATGGCTGGATGCAATACAGGCTCGCTGCGTCCCTGCGTTTTGGCAGCTCTGGCTGTGCAGTCTCCACAGGTGGCCCAGGGCTCGGCCCCACCCCCAGACTCCAGTGCAGCCTCCGGACCGTGTCTCATGGCTGCCTGGGCATTGCATGGCCCCCCAGCCCTCACAGGCTGGTTCCCTTCCACCCCGCCTTAGCCTTGGCCGCTCCCTCTGCCTGGATTAACCCCTCCTCCAGCTGGCCACTGCTCACCTTCCAGCTAAGTGTCTCCTCCTCACAGGGGGCCCCCTGGCCCTGGCCCCAGTGTTCCTCAGCTGGTCACTGCAGGCTGAATGCTTCCTGCCCAACTTCCCTGAGGGCAGGGCCTTTCCTGGTCGGTTCCCTGCTGAGCCCCCACCCTCAGTCCAGCACCCAGCACATGAAGGGGGACAAATGAAGGCGTACTGTGTGCCTGGCCCCTCCTGGCCCCTGGAGGTGGGCTGGGGGCTGACCAGTACCCCCAGGGACCCACCCACTGCCCTGAGACCTTGGGCAGAGCCAGAGCTGGGAGTGAGGGGGAGGGCAGCCCAGGCGAGGTGGTTCCGGAAGCAGGGCTGGGAGGTCTGTACAGCGACCTTCCAGCATGGGGCGCTTTCCAGGACGCCCTGTCCACAAGGCGCAGCTCAGGCAGTTGTACCCCAGCCAGGACACTGGCCACCCTGCCCGGCACTGGTCCAGGGTAAAAAAACGCATGGACCGGCCACTCGAGAGACCCTCTGGGCCATCCCAGCAGCCTGAGCAAAAGGCCACCTGGCCACTGGCGGAGCAGCCCCTGAAGGCTACATGCGCTGACCAGGTGGAGCCTCCGAATCCTGCATCCTGGAATTTGGGGATGACCGCGATGGGGGCTGGGCTGGGGCAGCCACTGCCCTTCCCCAAGCCGTTGGGGGACGGCCGAGCTCGGCGCCCTCACGTGCTGCCACGCGGGGGGGCCCTGCTCCCTTGCTCAGTGGAACATCTTCCATATTGTGCAGCTTGCTAGGTCCTGTTCCCGCATTTCTCCAGTTTTCTCAGAGCGTGGCATGGGCAGCACCCCTTAGCTTTGATCCTCGTGGGGCCTGGCAGCCGGGATGGGGGGTAGAGATGGGGGGATTGAGGCCAGGAGCTGCCAGGAGAGAGGGTGAGGCAGAACAGGAGGCAGGCCAGAGTGGGGAGGCCGGAGTGGGGGAGGCTGGAGGGGTCAGGGAGGGGGTGGGATGGGGACAGGGGGACGGAGACAGATGGAGATGGTCAGGGGGCACTGGGGACCCGGCCACCTCTCCCTTAGCCCGACAGCCTCAACCCCTCCTCTGGCCGCCTGATCTGGAGCGTCCGTTGCCCACACCCCATGATTTCTGAGGGAGAAGGCCGGAGCAGGCCCTGGGGACACAAATCAGCCTGCGTTTGTGGCGGATGAGCTTCTGTGGGTCCCTGGCACGTGGTAGGTGCTCAGGTAAGGTTTCCCCGGCTGTCCAGGAGGTGGTGGGGGCAGGGGGCGGACGCTGCTGCTTCGAGAAGCCGCCGAGGCCGAGGGCAGCCAACAATTCCAGGTGGTTAGAGAAAGGGGAAAGGGAGGTTTCGGAAAATTCAAAACTAAATTTAAAACCCTTAGGTGAAGTGTGCGTGACCGGCCCAGGCGCCCCCCTCCCCATCCCCTCAGCCAGATCCCGGTCACTGCGTCCTGCTGACCTCGCCCTGTCAACCCCCCGAGGCCACCATGGGCTGCGCTGAGGTCTGAGGACCCCAGAGAGGTCTGAGGACCCCTGAGAGGCCTGGCTGCGTTCGGCCACTCTCGAATGAATCAGCTTCGTTCATTTTACGGATGAGAGGGGAAATCAAAGACTCCAATAGCAACATACGCCAATGCGCCCCGAGCCCCAGCGCCCGCAGCTGGCCCCGCTCCGCTGTTCGGAGGCTGAGGGGGTCTCCAGCTCAGCAGATGGCACCCCCAGACCCACGACTGAGGGCCGGGCGGGCGGGAGCAGGTCCTTGGGCTGGTGGCTGCCCCATAGCAGTTTGGGACCTGGGGCTCACGTCTGAGCTCAAAGCCCCCATGCCTCGGTCTCCCCATCTGCAGAGAGGTGGTAGCAGTGCCTCTGCTGTGACCTGGCTGTGAAGGTGAAGGTCAGCGTCCGTCCTGCCCCTGGCCAGTCTGGGCCCACCCCCAAGACGCTCCCTGTGTTTCCCTTCATCATCTGCTGTGTTCACAGATGTTTCAGAAGGGACCGCTGGCAGCCCCCCCACAGCTCCTTCTTTTCAGTGTTCCTGTCCAGGAGGGGCTGGCCGTGGAGTTCAGCCCAGCAGAAACCGCTCAGCTCCGCTTCCTTGTCCCTGGCCCCACTTGTGCCTGGGGCCCCCTTTGTACTCCAAAAAGAGGAATAGTCTCTTGGGGCCAGCAAGGGAGTACTCTGCTCACACTCCTCAGGGACACCCCAGCCTCTTCTTCTCTGTGGCACCCCCACCACCCCAACCGTGGGGGTCCCCATTGCCTGTCCTCAACCCCGGCTTGCCCACCCTGGCTGGGTCCTCACTTCCTGCTTCTCACCCACTGTGCCCACTGTGCCCACCTCAGTCTCCCGCCTGTCCCCCACCTCAGGGCCATACACCTGGCCTCAGCTCCCCATGCAGGACCCCTCTCCTCCCTCCCTCTCAGGGGCCCCCCTCTGCCCAAGCCTGGAGGCCCTGAGCTGCCCCAGCCCTGTCCCACCCAGACATGCCAGCCTTACCTTGCAGCTAGGAATGCTGCTGTCTTCCAGGGTTCTGGGGTGCAGGGTCCCCAATAGTCCCCAAGGCTGGGCTTGCTGACCCCACCCCACAGCGGGACCTGAGGTGGGAGGGAGAGAAAACCATCCAGCACAGCCCTCCCCGGGCCCCTGCCGGCCCTCAGCCCCACTGCCTGCCCCCGGCTCCCTGCTCAGGGAGGGCATACAGCAGGCGCTCAGGAAAGACCAGGCCTCGGAGGAACTAGACGGATAGATGCATGATGGACATGCCACGCCCTCCCCCCGAGTCCTGCTGAGAAGGGGCCGTGCCCCTCTGTACCCAGGACTCCCAGGTCCCCTCCCCAACGAAGACATTTGAAAGGACCTTGTTGGTGGGACAATAGGCACTAAAAATACTCCGAGGCAGGCAGGATTTGCCAGTAACATCTGTAAGTCCTGTCCGGAGGAAGTTATAAATACTCAATAATGCTAATTCAGAGCTGTTCGTCACGGGGACAGCAACGTCCTTTGTAGGGACAAGGGGATGTTTTTCCAGATTCATAATTTATTGCTTTTTGCAGTTAAATCCAGCTATAGGCAAAAAAGGAAAAATAAAAAAAAAGCAGGGTCTCCCCTGGAGCTGTTGAGAGCAGGGGCCTCTAGGAATGCGTGGTGGGTGGGGGCAGAAACCCCCCTTTCCTGGCCCCCAGACCTGGTCAGGCCACTGCCATGGCACCTGCCTGCCCCCACAGGTGGCCCCAAATCGGGCAGCAGGACCACCCTGTGCACCCAGCACCCATCAATCCCAGGTGGCCCGTGGCCCCGCAAATAGCCATGGTCATCATTTCTGCCCCACAAGCGTGCTCTGAGTGTTGCCCAAGCTCCAGCCCCTCTGGCACACTGGCCCAGGCCACGCCCATCAGATGGTGACAGCCTCTGATGGTTCTCGGCCCCCCATCCTCTTGCACCTGCCCAGGCCCCCTGGGTCACCCCCCCATCCCCCGGGAAGGCCCTTCCTGCTGTCCCCTCTGCCTGGAGCCCTTCCATATCTGCCACTCTGCGCCCCAGGGCTGTGGTCTCCTCTGTCCTGGCAGAGTAGTCCTGCAGCATCTGTGTCTTCCCTGGAGCTTACTCACCCCTGCAAACGTCAGCTTGTCTGTGTCACTGCAAGTTTTTGACAGCCCCTCCCCAAGTCAGAACTCTAGGAGGGCGGGCCCACACCTCCCGCAGGCATCACTGCACCCCAGGGCCTGCCACAGAGCTTGGCATACAGCAGGTGCTCGGTATGGTACTGTTGGGTACCACAGTCCCCGCTGGAGTGTCTCCCACACACCCTGATGGAGTGTCCCCAGGTCCCCACTGGAGGGTCCCCCAATTCCCCACTAAGGTGTCCCTCACATGGTCCCCGCTGGATTGTCCCCCAGGTTCCCACTGCAGTTTCCCCAGGTCCACGCTGGAGTGTCCCCCACATGGTCCAAGCTGACATGCAGCGAGGGATCGAGGGGCCAATGTGCCACGACTGCACCTGGGGGGTAGGAGAGGGCCTGGTTGGGGGCAGGTAGCTCCATGTGCAGGTGGGGCGAGACCTGGGGCTTGGGGCTGGGAGGCAGGAGAGAGAGCATCCCTCCCTCCCAAGAGGGGCAGGGATGGGAGATCCTGGAACCCCGCCCTGGCCCCCATCAGCAGAGACTGCAGCCCGGCTCCAGAAGAGGACTGAACCAGAGTGTGCTGAAGACAAAGCCTCTCTCTGGCCTGAATCTTGGGCCCACAGGCAGCCCCCCACCTTGGTGACATGGGGCCCCTAGTGGGCACTGCAGAGTGGTCCCATCACCCAGACAGGGCAGGGCTATGCCAGCCTTTGCTGCCAGGCTGAGGCCCAAGGTGTCAGCTGATGCCCTCAGCCTGGGCAAGGAAGGGGCCTGGAGAGGGGCCAGTGGGGGAGTGGGGGGGGGACCTCACATTTTCCGATGAGGTCACTGTAACCAAGGCTGCTGGGAGGACCCATTCTTAAGGGGAGGGGACCCCATTTCTCAGATCTGCTTCTTGGAGCAGGGTTCAGCAGAGAGAAAAGGGGGCAGAGGGGACAAGGAGGGTCTGCCCAGGAAAGGTCACGTTAATAAGTGTGTCCTCTGCTCCCCTGAGGAGGTGGCAGGCCGCCCTAGTACCCTGGGATACCCCAGAAAGTAGCCATGAGCTCCTCACCACATTCCCACCCCACTGCCATTCCATGCTGGGTTGAATAAGCAAGACATGCTGAGAGGATAAGTGAGGTCTCGGACAGATGGACAGAGATAAGATGATGGACAAAAGGATGGGTAGATGGATGGAAGGGACAGATGGAGGGACAGATTGGTGAACAGATAGGTGGATGGATAGATGGAGGGAGGATGGGATGGATGGAAGGAAGAATAGATGGTGGGATGAATGGAGGGATTGAAAGTGGATGGATGGATGGATGGATGGAGGGAGGGAGGGTGGAGGGGTGGATAGAGAGTGGAGGGATAGACAGAAAGATGGATGGAGGGAGGGACTGAAGGTGGATGGATGGAAAGATGGATGGAGGAAGGATGGAGACACTGGGGCCCTGTCATGGTCAGGTTCATGTGTCAGCTTGGTCAGGTGGTGGTACCCATTTCTCTGGTCGGGCAAGTGCTGGCCTGTCTGTCGCTATAAGAACATTTCATAGAATTAAATCATGATCACATTGACTGCATCCACAGCTGATTCCATTTGTAATCAGCCAAGGGGAGTGTCTTCTGCAATGAGTGACATTTAATCTAACAATGGAAGGCTTTTAAGGAGGATTCAGAAGAGACAGTTTCTCTTCCTGCTTCAGCGAGTGGGCCTCTCCTGTAGAGTTCATCCAGACCCTCTATCGGAGTCATCAGCTTCACAGCCTGACTATGGATTTTGGACTTTATGTTCCCACAGTTACATGAAACACTTTTATAAATTTTATATTTACTGATATTTCCTGTTGATTCCGTTTCTCTAGAGAGCCCTAACTAATACAGTTTAAGAACCAGGAGTGGTTCTTAAGAAACAGAATCTTAAAAATGGTTTTTTACGATTGGTTTTCTACTCTGATTGGACTCAAAGGCACTAAAAACTCTGATTCCCATAATCAGAATGACACTGCCAATTCATGGGGCAAGTTGGCAAAAGAGATAGTCAAAATATCACCATTCGATTCTCCTAATGCTTCGCTTGTACGAAACCAGACTCTGGAGGATAATGTTTTTGACACTTTTACAGAGTTTTGTAGAAATAGGAGGTACAGAGATGTTGGCTGGTTTTTGTTAGATACACTGGTTACATTAATGAGTGAAAAGGATGGGCTTAAGGCTTCAAATGAGAAGCTTAAGCACTGTCTGACAGATGTAAACGTTTCTATGAGTGTCCTGAAGAAAAATCTTATTATTTCCTGTAGCCGTAGACTTAAGATCTCCAAAAACTAGACTTAGAATCTTATTGTTAGAGTAGCAACTTTACAACATAAACTGAAATCTCAATCTTGCATGATGTCTGCCATTAAAGTGAAGGCATTGATCGGAAAGGAGTGGGACCCTGAAAAGTGAGATGGTGACATATGGATTGATAATGATGTCGGTGGCAAGGTTGAAACCCTATGTCATGCTGAGTCTTCTCTAGGTAACCCTGTAATAGTCTGCCCTGAAGACACAGCTGCCCCACCTCTAGCCTGTCCTGAGGAGTTGGTCATCCAACCTCCACCTGAAGGGATTAACCCTAGAGTGATTAATCCTGTTTCCCCAGAGGAACTGCAAATGAAGGTCCTGAAGCAAATGGCTTGGAAGATACTTTTAGTTCCCTTCATGACCCAACCCCACCACCCCTCATTTCTTCCAGTCTTATAACTAAAGTCCCAAAAGGCCCCTAAGGGTGAAGTACAAGGTATCACCCATGAGGAGATACATTATACTCCCAAAGAACTGTGTGAGTTTTCCAATTTATACAGACAGAAATCAGAGGAATAGGTGTGGCAATGAATTTTAAGGGTGAGGGATAATGGTGGGAGGAATATAAAACTGGATCAGGCTGAATTTATTGATATGGGCCCACTAAGCAGAGATTCTGCATTCAATGTTGTAGCTCAAGGGGTTAGTAAAGGCATCAACAGTTTGTTTGGATGGTTGGATGAAACATGCATCAAAAGGTGGCCGACATTACCTGAGGTTAAAATACCAAAACTACCCCAGTATAATGTAGATGAGGGGATCCAGTGGCTTGGAGAGATTGGAATCTTAGAGTGGATTTATCATGCAAAGAATGCTCTTACACTCCAGGAATGTCCTGAATATGCAACTTTTACCACAACTGTGGGAAATAAGTTTGTGAGACTAGCGCCTTCATCCCTGAAGAGCTCTGTAGTTGCACTTCTCTGGAGGTCAGATGTTACTGTGGGGACTGCTGACTCCTTAAACACAATTGGGATGATGGGAACCTGAATTGGCAGAAGCCAGGTGGCAGCACTTAATTGCCAAAGACAAGGTGGACATGGCTATCAAAATAGACAGCAGACTCAAAGTAGGAGTCAAAATGATCTGACTCACAGAGACTTGTGGCATTGGCTAGTAAATCATAGGATACCTAGAGGTAGATAGATAGATGGGCAGTCTACTACATTCTTGTTTGATCTGTATAAACAAAAGAGTTCTAGGTCAAATGAACAGAAGTCTAACTTGAATTACAAAAACACAGAGTCACAGCCCCTTAATCAATTTCCAGACTTGACACAGTTTACAGACCCAGAGCCCCTTGAATGAAGGGGAAGCCAGGTTCCTTTGGGGAGAACTCTGTTACACTGCCACAAATCTATACTGTTATAATCTTCCAAGCCTTCCTCAAGGAGACCGATGGCCTTTTACCAGGGTAACTGTGCATTGGGGAAAGGAAGTGATGAGATATTTCGGGGATTATTAGACACTGGTTCAGAAGTGACATTAAATCCAGGGGACCCAAAACGTCATTCTGGTCCACCAGAGTGGGGGCTTATGGAGGTCAGGTGATTGATGGAGTTTTGTTCAGGTCCGTCTCACAGTGGGTCCAGTGGGCCCCTGGACCAATTCTGTAGTTATTTCCCCAGTTCCAGAATGTATAATTGAAATACACATACTGAGCAACTGGCAGAATCCCCACATTGGCTCTCTAACTCGTGCAGTGAGGGGCTATTATGGTGGGAAAGGCCAAGTGGAAGCCACTAGAACTGCCCTTACCCAGCAAAATAGTAAATCAGAAGCAATACTGGATTCCTGGAGGGATTGCAGATTACTGCCACTCTTAAGGACTTGAAGGATGCAAGGGTGGTGATTCCCACCACATCCCCATTCAACTCTCCTGTTTGGCCTGTGCAGAAAACAGATGGGTTTTGGAAGATGACAGTGGATTATTGTAAGCTCAACCAGATAGTAACTCCAATTGCAGCTGCTATTCCAGATGTGATATCATTGCTTGAGCAAATCAATATATCCTCTGGTACCTGATATGCAGCTATTGATCTGGCAAATGTTTTTTTTCTCAATAGCTGTTTAAGGACCACCAGAAACTGTTTGCTTTCAGCTGGCAAGGTCAGCAATATACTTTCACTGTCCTACCTCAGGGGTATGTAAACTCTCCAACTCTATGTCATAATCTTGTCTGCCAGGATCTTGATTATCTCTCCCTCCCACAAGACATCACACTGGTCCATTATATTGATGATATCATGTTGATTGGACCTAGTGAGCAACAAGTAGCAACTACCCTAGACTTACTGGTAAGGCATTTGCATGTCAGAGGATAGGAGATAAATCCAACAAAAATACAGGGCCTTCCACCTCAGTGAAATTTCTAGGTGTCCAGTGGTGTGGGGCATGTTGAGATATCCCTTCTAAGATGAAGGATAAGTTGCTGCATCTGGCCCCTCCTATGACCAAAAAAGAGGCACAATGTCTGGTTGGTCTCTTTGGATTTTTGGCGACAACATAGTCCTCATTTGGGTGTGCTACTCCAGCCCATTTGTTGAGTGACCAGAAAAGCTGTTAATTTTGAGTGGGGACCTGAATAAGAGGAGGCTCTGCGACAGGTCCAGGCTGCTGTACAAGCTGCTCTGACACTTGGACCATATGATCCTGTAGATCCAATGGTTCTGGAAGTGTCAGTAGCAAATAGTGATGCTGTCTGGAGCCTTTGGCAGATCCCTACAGGAGAATCACAATACAGGCCCTTAGGATTTTGGAGCAAAGCCTTACCATCTGCTGCAGATAACTACTCTACTTATGAGAAACAGCTTTTGGCCTGCTACTGGGCTTCAGTAGTGACTGAACACTTAACCATGGGCCATCAAGTTTACCATGAGACCTCAGTTGCCTATCATGAGCTGGGCGTTGCCTAATCCACCAAACCATAAAGTTGGGCATGCACAGCAGCACTCCATCATAAAATGGAAATGGTATATATGAGATAGGACCAGCGCAGGTCCTGAAAGCACAAGTAAGTTACATGAGGAAGTGTCCCAAATGCCCATGGTCTCCACTCCTACCACATTAGCTGCTCTTTCCCAGACCACAGCTACGGCCTCTTGGGGAGTTCCTTACAGTGAATTGACTGAGGAAGAGAAAACTCAGGCATGGTTTACAGAAGGTTTAGCACCATATGCAGGTACCACCCAAAAGTGGACAGCTGTAGCACTCTAACCCCTTTCTGGGGTGTCCTTGAAGGACAGTGGTGAAGGGAAATCCTCCCAGTGGGCAGAACTTCAAGCAGTGCACCTAGTTGTTCATTTTTTTTGGAAGGATAATTGGCCAGAGGTACATTTGTATATTGACTCATGGGCTGTTGCTAATGGTTTGTCTGGATGGTTAAGGACTTGGAAAGACCATAATTGGAAAATTGGTGACAAAGAGGTCTAGGGAAGATGTATGTGGATAGACATTTCTGAGTGGGCTAAAAACATGAAGATATTTGTGTCCCATGTGAATGCACACCAGAGGGTGACTTCAGCAGAGAAAGGTTTTAATAATCAAGTGGATAAGATGACCCGTTCTGTGGATACCAGTCAGCCTATTTCCCCAGCAACTCTTGTCTTTGCCCAATGGGCTCATGAACAAGTGGTCATGGTGGTAGGGTTGGAGGTTACACATGGGCTCAGCAACATGGTCTTCCACTCTCCAAGGCTGACCTGGCTACAGCCACTGATAAGTGCCCAATCTCCCAGCAGCAGAGACCTACACTCAGCCCCAATATGGCCCATTTCCCGAGGTGACCAGCCAGCTACATGGTGGCAGCTTGATTACATTGGACCACTCCCTTCATGGAAGGGGCAGCAATTTGTTCTAACTGGAATAGATACATACTCATGGGTTTGCTTTCCCTGCATGCAATGCTTCTACCAAAACTACCATCCCTGAACTTACAGAATGCCTTACCCATTGTCATGGTATTCCACACAGCATTGCTTCTGATCAAGGAACACACTTCATGGCAAAAGAAGTACGGGATTGGGCACATGCTCATGGGATTCTCTGTTCTTACCATGTTCCCCATCATCCAGAGGCAGCTGGATTGATAGAACAGTGGAATGGCCTTTTGAAAACTCAATTACGGTGCCAACTAGGTGGCAATACCTTGAAAGGCTGAGGTAGTGTTCTCCAGGAAGCTGTATATGCTCTGAATCAGCATCCACTGTATGGTGCCATTTCTCCCATAGTCAGGATCCTTGGGTCTAGGAACCAAGGGGTGTAAATAGGAGTGGCACTACTCAGTATTGTGATCCACTAAGAAAATTTTTGCTTCCTGTCCCTGTGACCTAGAGCTCTGCTGGTCTACAGGTTTTAGCTCCAAAAGGGGGAGTGCTTCCACCAGGAGAAACAACAATGTCTCCATTGAACAGGAATCTAAGACTGCCTCCTGATCACTTTGGGCTGCACATGTCCCTGAATCAACAAACCAAGAAGGGGATTACATTACTGGCTGGGGTGATTGACCCTGACTGTCAAGGGGAAATAGGACTACAACTACACAATGGAGATAAAGAAGAATTTTCCTGGAATATAGGAGATCTCTTAGGGCGTCTTTTATTACTACCATGTCCTGTGATTAAAATCAATGGAAAACTGCAACAACCCAATCCAGGCAGGACTACCAATGGCTCTGAAACTTCAGGAATGAAGGTTTGGGTCACTCCACCAGGCAAAGAACCACGGCCAGCTGAAGTGCTTGCTGAGGGTAAAGGGAACATGAAATGGGTGGTAGAAGCAGGTAATGATAAATATGAACTACAACCACATGATCAGTTACAGAAACGAGGACTGTAATGCTGTTTTGTTCATGTTATAGTATTTAAGTTGTAAGATATCAAGTTTAAGAATGAATATTACCCAATGACTTATACCCTATTCTTGGGAGATTTAATGTGTTTCCAGTTGTATGCAGGACAGTTAATTATTGCTAGGCAAGGAAAAAATGTGTCTTTTATTGTTTTCTATTTAGAAATTAGATACAGTTTAAGGTGATGTACATAGTTGCCAAGTTGACAAGGGGTGGACTGTCATGGTCAGGTTCATGTGTCAACTTGACCAGGTGATGGTACCCGTTTGTCTGGTTGGGCAAATGCTGGTCTGTCTGTTGCTATAAGGACATTTCATAGAATTAAATCATGATCACGTCAGCTGCATCCACAGCTGATTCCATTTGTAATCAGCCAAAAAGAGTGTCTTCTGCAATGAGTGGCATTTAATCTAATCAATGGAAGGCTTTTAAGGAGGATTCAGAAGAAACAGTTTCTCTTCCTGCTTCTGCCAGCGAGCCGCTCCTGTGAAGTTCATCCAGACTCTCCATCGGAGTCATCAGCTTCACAGCCTGCCCTATGAATTTTGGACTCTACGCTCCCACGGTTATGTGAGACACTTTTAAAAATTTTATATTTACAGACATTTCCTATTGATTCTGTTTCTCTAGAGAACTCTAACTAATACAGGCCCCCTCCCAGGAAAGGGCCTGTCTGCCATGGGGACCCCCCTGTGAGATCCCCTGGGCCAGTCACTGGGCAGAGCAGTGAGCACAGGCAGCTGAGCCCTCACCCCTACAGATCCTGTGAGTGTCCACCTGCCTGAATGCCTCACCATCATCAGGGAAGGTGGCGGCAGGGCAGTTAGGAGCAGGACCCAGGCCATCTGTCTGAGTGGCCTTGGGCAGGTCACTTAACCTCTCTGTGCAGCCCTTCCAGTAAACTGGGCTTGAGGGTGGCTGGGCTCCTCAGTGAGAGGGGTGCGGGAGGAGAAGGAAAAGGGGTGAAACGGTTGCTGGACAGCTGGGCTTCCACACAGTAGGACCCCAAGTGGTGGGGGTGCTGCTGGAGGGGAATTCCTGAGATGACCCACTCTGAGCACAAATCAAGCTACCTGGTTTCGATGACAAACTTGCCTCAGGCCGCAGTTCCCCAAGATCCATATTCCCAGGGTGGACTCCCAGACCAGGTCCAAGAAGGACAGACAGATACCTCCAGGGGACTGCAGTTCCCTGGGTTGGGGGGGTGGGGGGTAGGTTGGTTGGGCTCGGCCACAGCTCAAGTTGCCTTGAGCCTCCTCTGTCATGCTCCTAATTTAGATGAGACTGTGTGCCTGGGTGACTTGTCATTAAAAATTAACTCTAGAAGACAAAAACAGCCAGCCAGGTGCCGAGGGAAGTGGAGGCAGGTCCACACGGAAGCTTGAACACCAGTTTCCCCAGCAGCTACAGGTACAAAGGTCCAAGCACATTGTGTCCATTGATGGTGGACGGACAGACAAGCTATGGTGCAAGGGTGAAATGGCCACCACCCAGCCAGATGCAGGGGGCCATCTGGGTCCTGCACGGTGAGGAAGGCGCCCCAAGCGTGCAATCCAGCCTAGGAAATGTTCAGAAAAAACAAATCCATGGAGACTGGAAGTACATGTGTGGTTGTGGGGCATAATGGGAGCTGGGAGGTCTGGGGTTTCTTTGGGAGCTAATGAGAATATTCTGTAATTAGCAAGTGGTGACTGTTGCACGTATCTATACCCTAAAAACCGTCGATTGTAACTTCAAATCAGTGAATTATATCTCAGATCTGTTACCCCTCAAAAAAAGCCATTTGCCCAGTCAGCACTGGACACCCCCTCAGTGGAGAGAGAGGCCCGGCCCCCTTGAGGATGTGCCCCCACCCCTGCCCTGCCCGGTGCCCCCTCCACGGCTAGGGGCAACCTCCCCACGGGGCCCCGAGGGAAAGGATGAGGCATGAGCTGGCCTCTGGGTACTGCCAGTTCAGGCCAGGCCAGGTGAAGGGTGAACAAGGACCTCCAGTAGAGGCGGGGTGCAGGGAGGGGTCCCCAAAAGCTTGGGGAAGAAGAGAGCCAAGGAAAGGCAGGGCTTGGGTCGGGCAGCCCCTCTGGCTGGCCCTGGCAGCCTTAGCCGTGGAAAGCGGCCCCCTCGGAGCGGAGCACAGGAGGCTGTGGGGCAGAGCAGCCCGGGATGGGGCATCTCGCCCTGCCCGGGAGGTACAAGTTGGGCCCCCATCTACAAAAACAAAGTCACAGTGGATCAAAGACCTAGAGAGAAGAGCTAATGCTCTAAAACTCTTACGAGAAAACCCAGGGAAATAGCTTCAGGACGTTGTCGCCGGCACTGGAGTTTTAGATTGTACACCAAAAGCACAAGCTGCAAAAGAAAAAATACATAAAATGCACTTCATCCAAATTTTAGGATTTCTGCCTCAAAGGATGCTATCCAGAAAGTGAAAAAGTCACCCAGGGAATGGGAGAAACTATTTGGAAAGCACGTATCTGATAAGGGTTTAATAGTCAGAAGATGCAAAGAACTCCTGCAACTCAGCAACAAAAATACAAACAACCCAAATAAAAAGTGGGCCAAGGATTTGAACAGACCCTTCTCCAAAGAAGGTCTTCAAGTGGCCAATAAATATATGAAAAGATGCTCAGCATCATTAGCTATTAGAGAAATGCAAATTAAACAGTGACATGCAACTTCACATCCCCTAAGAGGGCTGTTGCTTAAAAATCTGCAAAACACAGTCATTGGCAGGGATGCAGAGAAGTAGGGGCCCTGGCGCATTGTCAGTGGAAACAGAAAATGGTGCAGCTGCTGTGGAAAACAGCTGGGTGACTCCTCAGAAAGGTAAACATAGAATAACACAGGACCCAGCAGTTCCACTCTTAGGTATATACCCAGGCAACTGAATGCAGGGACTTCACAAAACAGATTTTGATGTTCATAGAGGCATTATTCACAATTGTCAAAAGGTGGAAGCAACTCAAGTGTCCATCAACAGATGAGTGAATAAACAAGAAGATGGAATATTATTCAGCTGTAAAAAGAAGTGAAGTTGCAACAGGGATGAACCTTGAAGACATTATGTTAAATGAAATAAGTCAGACAGAGAAGGGCAGATGCTGTGTGTGCTCACTGACATGAACTAACTGCAATGTGTAAACTCACAGACACATAATCTAGGATACAGGCTACCAGGATA
>PVIY010044821.1:0-19478 GCA_004026745.1 Myrmecophaga tridactyla | reverse complement strand
CTTGTTCATTCCTACAGGGGATTTTTAACTTAGCACTGGTTAGATTCTTTTAAGATACATCCCAGAACTGTATGTAGTGAAAGACACTCGTGCTCCAAAGGGCTGAAGAATGATCTGTCATGAATTAAAAGAGTTATAGAAATGCAGACTGATTTTGCCGTTATGATCGCATCAATTTGCAAGTTGAAGGAGGATATAAAAACTACCCAAAGTGTGTTTTCCAAGCTTAAATCCTTTTTAAAATAAAAACCCTGGGTAGAGGAGAATAAAACCAATATTGTTAAAGGAAATGATTTTCTGGTATTAACAAAATTGGCATTGAGTGAGAAAATTAGGTCCTTTGTAATGGACTCATAATCTACCCATCTATTGGAGGGTTTTCGCCATGACCTGAAATGCTTTTGATCTGATCTGCTTCTTTGCATTTGACTTAACGTATTTCATATCAGAGTCATGTGCCAAGCAGGTCTGATGCTAATGAGCACCAAGTACAGGCAATATTTGGTCATTTCTATGCATACCACGTGCATTAATTTAATCAATGGCTTAATTCACCATGGGCTGAAATCGGGTCATTCAGTCTCCTCTCAGAAACTCAAGCAAAGCTTGAAACATAACCCTTTGCCCCAAAGCAAAATGAAGATGGTGGGCCAAACACACTAGGTAACTCAGCCCCATATTTTTCTGTAACAAATAATATAACTTATTTATGAAAACACATCAGCAACACCTGCCACCCCAGAGTTACCCGTATGAGAGTTCATTCTAATAGAACTTGCAAAGGGGAAATTCTCTCCTCCTCCCTAGTGCTTTATCTGAATTGTATTATTTTATATTTAACCCACACATAAGAACTAAACCCTAAATTTACAGCTCTCACAAAACTTGAAGGTGGTTTTGTGGGGGGGGGCACAATTCCATCCATAACATAGAGCAAAAATAAAGATAAGTCCTCTATACTTGGGAAACTCAGTGCATGAAAGAAATATGATTAGAGAAGGAAAGTGTTAGGTATTTGGATTTCATTTTCATATGGGGAAAGTAATTCCCTAGTAACATTTGAGTTTTTTGAAAATTCATACATCATTTGCACGTAGTGAAGTTTTACTTTCTGGTATTTTCTGTATTAGAAGGAGGCTTTTAAGACAGGCAGGAAGAGCTGGCAACTTTGTGGTACTGAACTCAAACTATTTCGTGTAAATTTTTGAAAATTCACTCTCTATTCTTCTTTACAGGAATTTAAATTTGATCGTTTCGTAGAAGATGGTAAGAAGAAAACCACATTTTTCAAAAGAGGGAAAAAGCTGAATTATTACCTGATGCCATTTGGATCTGGAACCACCAAATGTCCGGGCCGATTTTTGGCGGTTTTTGAAATGAAGCAATTTTTGGCTGCACTTTTAACTTATTTTGATTTAGAAATCATTGATGATAAACCTATAGAACTGAGCTACAGTCGCATGTTGCTTGGTATTCAGTATCCAAATTCTGACGTTTTATTTAGGTACAAGGTAAAATCTTAAAGAAATTAAAAGAGAAGAAAAGGAATCTATCAAAACCTACCTAAATATCATCAGCTCGTCCATTTGTTTTGTTTTGTTTTGAGCAGCAATAGCCTCAAAACAAAGTTTAGTTACAGGAAAAAGTCTCCACAGCCATTATCTGTCATCCATTTGTTTTTAATTTCTGTAAATGCAATTGCTTTTTTGTTTGTCTGTTTGTTTTTAATAGTGCCAATTTCAATTTGATCTGAGATCACTCCAGTTTATACTTGGTCACAAAGCACATCATAAAATTAAACAGGATGGTGGCATGAAAAGAGATGTCAAAATCAGTGTAATGAAAAGCTTAAAATAGCTCTTTTTGGTTTCTGCTCCCTAGGATTTTCACCTGTCAAAGTAAATGTACCTTCACTACTGATTTAGCACTGTGGGATTTTTAATCACTCAAATTCTTCTATAGTATTTGAAAATACACTTTATGTACTGGAAATCTGTGCTGGAAATGGACACAGTCTAACAAATTCCCAACCCTCAGAGAAGGAAATTCGATTTTCAAGAGGTGCATTGGATGAAAATGTTCCCTCCAAGTCTAGCATCAATATTAGCTACATTGCCAGGGTATGTTTGCATTAAATGAGTTTTGCAGAAGATTAAGTGCTTCAACTTAATATTTAATCATCCGTAGATGCTCTTTATTATTTTGTATGCCATGGCTCAGTAGAACTAAGTTTCTTGTTGTATAAGATTTCTCATGTTCAAGTTAAATATTGATAAATTTTAATACATAAGAAAACACAAAACCCAATATATATTCAGCAATTGCTGTAGACGTTAGAGCTAGGTTTATTGTATGAGCAAATGTTGAAATCATTATAGCATTGATTGTAGCATTTTGGCTTTCGTGCAGACTATAAGGGTTTCTTGCCAATATTGCAATGAACCCTTTCCTTAATGCTTCCATTTATATAAACTGAGAAACTGAATTTGGTTTCGACACCTCATCTTTTGGTGTTGGAATTTATTTTTATTATCTGGAATTGCAACATTATATAATGCAGTATAATTTAATATAATGATATAGCACTGTGCCAATGATTCAGAGATTTCTAATCTTAGATTATCTAGTGATTGGCTGGCATCTGACATAAATAATGATAGAGTATATAAACAGGTAAAGAAGAGATAAAATATATATCTATAATAAAGCCCAGCTAATTCAGACTCCATTAATTTCAACTTCTTGTAATTCAGACTGGTGATTTTTTTAAAAAATGAAATTAATTTTTTAAATATAGCATTTTGGAATTCTTTAGCATACTTCATAGTAAGATTTTCGAGCATTTTTTTCTCCTTCCTGAAGTACATCCTCTGAAAGTTCCTTTATGAAGGTCTGCAGGTATAAACTTGGTTTTTGTTTGACCGGGGGGTGTCTTTATTTTTCATCTTGTTCTGAAAAGATGGTTTCACTTGGTGAACAAGTCCAGGTGGACAGCACTTCGAAGATATGGCATGTTTTTCAGATTTCCACTGTTGTTGTTGAGAAGTAAGTCATCAGTGAATTTAATTATTCCTTAGTAGGTAATCCACCTCTTCTTTCTCAATGTTTTGTCATGTTCTCTTTGTCTTTGATGTTTGGAGGTTTCCCTACTACTTATGAGCAGTGGCGAATAGTTTCTATTTCTCATGCTTGTATATCATACAGTCTGCAAAAATGGGAGTCATTCTTCATCTATGGAAAATTCTTAGCCATTATCTCTTTGGATATTACCTATCTCTCAGATTTTGATTAGACGTCCCCACTCCAAATTCCATGTTATTTAACTTATTTCCCCCATATTTCCTATCTCATTGTGTCATTAACTTAAATTCCGGCAACTTCTGTAGATCTCTCTTCCATTTACACTCAGCACAGCTTATCTAACCCACTTTTCAATTCATCCATTGAGTTTCTTTCTTCCTTTTTATTTTAACCTCCAGTTCAGAGGGGTGAGTAATCATACTCCTATACTTCTTACTTCATGGCACACAATTATCATTGGTCCAAGCAAGGCCCCTCAGGTTTTATTTACTAATTCCATTTTACTCTTAATCTCCCCAGTCAGGTACCTTCCCAGCATCAGCAACAATTCTAATGAGTTTGATATATATCTCTGTATTTGCATGCATTTTTTATAAAGCATATGCTATCTTAAGTGCAAATGTATTTAATTCACATAAATTTATTTTCTATAAATCATGTCCTTAATTTTCTTTACTAATGTGGGGTTTTTTGTTGTTGTTATTTTTGCTGTTTGTATGGGCAGGCACCGGGAAGCCAACCCAGATCTCTGGCATGGCATGAGAGAACTCTGCTTGTGAGCCACTGTGGCCCTACTAATATGTTTTTAAAGATTTGTCCATGTTGCTTTAGATATATTTAACATATATCCTTTTACTGCTGCATAGTATTCCATAATGTGCTCCCACTATGTTTTCATGATCTGTTCACCCAGCGATGGACTTCTAAACCACTTCCAAATATCCTCATCCATGTTCTCTTATTGAACTCTGCAAATTTCTCTGGAATACCTACCTAAGAGTAGAATTGCTGGGCAGGTGTATACATATACTTAATTGCATAACTATTGCCAGTTCACTCAAAGAAATGCTGGTACCAGTCTCTTCTTTGACAAGTATGTGATGGTCCGGTAGCTCTATGCACCTCCTGTACTTAGCATTACCCGGCTCTCCACATTTGGCTACTCTGATACGTATGAAGCAGTATTTCCTTTTATTTCACATTTCTCTAATGACTTTAAGAACTTGCGCATCACTTCATATGCATGTTAGGTCTCTGGATTTTCTTTTCTGTGAGTTTTCTGTACATCTCTTAACCTACTTTTTATTGTAACTTATCTTTTCTTATTAATTTTCTGGAATTTCCTGAATATTTTAGACACTAGCTGTGCTGGTGTGAAAGGATTATATGCCCTAGAAAAGCCATGTTTTAATCCTGATCCATCATGTGGAGGCAGCAGTTTCTTTTAATCCTTACCCAGCACTATAGGGTGGAAACTTGATTAGATTATCTCCCCAGAGATGTGATTCACCCAATTGTGGATATTAACCTTGCATTAGAGGGAGATATGACTCCCCCCATTCCAGGTGGGTCTTGATTAGTTTACTAGAATACTTTAAAAGAGGAGGCATTTTGGAAAAAAGCTTGAGAGACATGGAAGAACGAGAGCCACGAGGCTGAGACACGCAGAACCCTTTGGAGATGAAGAAGGAAGAGGCCCCCAGGGGAGCTTCATGAACCAGGAAGCCTGGAGAGAAAGCTAGCAGACATCTCCTTTTTCCTTTCCAGTTAAGAGAGAAATCCTGAACTTCATTGGCCTTTCTTGAGTGAAGGTAACCTCTTGTCAGTGCCTTATAGACATGCTTTTATAGACATCCTTTCTTGGAAATGTTCATAGTCTTAGAACTGTAAATTTGCAACTTTATAAATTCCCCTTTTTAAAAACCATTCCATTTCTGGTATATTGCATCCCAGCAGCTAGCAAACTAGAACACTAGACCTCTGTTGCTTTTAGTCAATACGGATATCTTCTCTTGCTTTGTTATCCATTTGTTAATTTTTCCATTTCTATTTTGATATTATCAAATGTATTAGTTTTTACGGACATTGGTTGATAACCTTTTACCCACTGCCAGGTCACACAAAGGCATTCCTCAAAGTCATCTGTTATGAATATTATAAGCTTAAACTTCCACATTTAATCTTTAATCCACTTGGTATAATGTTTATACATGGTGTTATAAAAATGTTCAGATTTGTTTCATTTTGTTTGTTCTCCATACAGTGAACCCTTTTTTTATAGCATCATGTAATGAATAGTCTGTCCTTTCCCATTCATTTGTAATACAACATCGGAGTTCTCACTTAAAGATCCTTTAGTCTATTTTTCAGTTATTAACCTATATTATACTGTTCTTCTTACTATGATTTTGTGGAATGACTTAGAATATGTTAAGGCAAGCCCTCCTAACACTTCCTTCTCAAAGTTAACTTGACTATTTAGAGAACTTCATTTTCTATGCAAATGTTAGGCTTTTTAATAAAGCATCTCAAAAAAAATGCTCCAATGAGATTACATTGGTTTTATAGGTTATTTAAGGGAAAATGGTTGTCCCATCCAAGAGCTTGAGTTGTTTCCCCATTTATTTAGATTTTCTTTTATGTCTGTTCAAAAATCTCTTAATAGAGCTCTTCACTACTATTTGTTAGGTTAATTCCTAGAAACTGTATAGTTTTGTTGCTATTTTGAATTATATCTAATTTTCTATTAGATTTTCTAGTTTGTATTTGTTGTTGTGAAGGAATGCTACTGATTTTTATAAGTTGGCCTAGGTTCTAGTAACCATGCTAAATTTGTTTATTGGTTTAGATGATTTAATTTTGTTGGTTTTCAGTGTAGTTGATCCTATCATCTGCAAATAATGGCTCCTTTTCCATTTCTGAAATTTTTTTCATTTTCTTTTTGTATATTATTAGGCAAAATCACCAGTACTAGGTACAAGAAGCATCTTGTTTTGTCCTAACTCTTAAAGGAATATATTCAAAGTTTCTTCATTAAGTATAATGGTCAATGTAGATTTTTGTTACTTAATCTTTACTAAGTTAGGGAATTCCCTTTCTATTCCTACATTGATAAAATTTTTATCATAAATAGGCAAAACTTCATGAAATACGTTTTCTGTATCAATGGAGATAATCATGATTCTTCTTTTGCCTGTTAATATAGGGAATTCTCTGATATACTTTGCTAATGAGGAACCATTTATCAGGTACCATTTCAGGTATAAATCCTACTTGATCATGATTCTTTAAAAATTCTTTGTTAGATTTAATTAACTGTTAGTTTAGATATACTTAATATTTAATATTTTGTTGAAGATGTTTTAGTTACATTTGTAAATGAAATGGGATTCTTTTCTAAAAATCCTTAATGCCCTTAAGTAGATTGGGAATCTGTGGTACAAGATAGAATTGAAGTTCTTGAAAGTTTATTAAACTTCAGTTATGAAAGCATCTGGGCCTGTGTTTCTATACTTGATTTATATATCCTTTTGTTATTAATTTCTAACCTAATTTCACAGTGGTCAGTGCGTATTTTATGTGATATTAATCTTTCGGAATTTCTTGGGACTTCTTCCATGACTTGGCCCTTGATGAATTTTTATCAGTAGTTGTTGTTTGATCCAACATAAAGTGAATTATACTGTCCTGTTATAGTATGGAATGTAGAATTCAAGGTATAGCTAATAATTTGAAGTTTTTAATTGTATTATTCAGATCTTCTGTTTCCCTGTTTATCTTTTGTCTGCTTAATGTATAGATTTCAGAGAGGCATTAGTTAAAATTTTCTAAATTCTTTATCCCAACAGCTCTGCCAATTGTTACTTTATGTATTTTGAGGCTATGTTGTAAGTACATGTATGCTGATAGTGGAAACATCGTTCTCTGTGGAGCTTCTTTTTACATTATATAGTCTTCCTTTTGGTCCCTTAGGATATTTATCTGTCTTTATTCCATTTTATCAGATATTAATATTGCAACCCCAGACTTCTTTGGGTGTATAATTGCTAAGATATCTTTTTCCATCTTTTTATTTTTCTGTCCTTGGATTTTTTTCTTTGTAAGTATAATTCATACAGATAAGCCATTTCGTTTATTATTTTAAACACTAATTTGAGGGTCTTATTGTTTTAATTTCATAAGTTTTCCTCACTCATTAATTTTATGGTATTGTAGATGATTTGCTAGGACTTATTTCTAACATTTTACATGTACTTTTACTTATTGTACTTCCTTTTTTGTTTCTTTATTCTCCTTTCCAGTGGTCCATTAGATAGATTAAGTTTTCTTTAGCTGATCTAAAAGTTATACATTCTTTTTTATTCTTATGGTGGTTGCTTTTAACCTAAAAGCTATACTTATGGTTTTTTGCTATATTTTTTTCCTACACCCACCTGAGCCAAGTATTTTCAAGTAATTTACTATGCTTCCTCTCTCTACAGTCTCCTCCCACACTATTGTGGGATACTATAGATACAGTCTAAAATTCTAAACAATATAGCATTTCCTTTAGTTCTTGCTTTATCAGGCAACAGTGAATTTTATTAAGTGACTTCTCTAGCTTTTTCGGCATCTCCTGTCTTTGTTTCTTTTATTATTATAAATACTTCTTCCAAGGCTGTTTTCATAAGGGTCTTTTTGTTTCAAATTTTGAGGCATTGAATTCCTGAGAGTATTTTTATTTACCCACTCGTTTAAATGAAAATATGGCAGGATATTAAACTTCAGATTCAAAGGCTTTTTTTTTTCTTGATTACTCAACAAATACCTTCCCACTATCTACTTCTATCCAATGTTGCTGTTGAGATGTCAAATGTAAATCTTATGCTTGTTCCCTGCTAGGTAACTTGCTATTTCTTTCTGGAAGATTTTAGGATTTTATTTAGTATATGAGTTCACTATAATATGTCCGCAGATAAATATATTGCCTTTTCTATCTTAATTACAGAGTTGGTCTGGCTGATCCACCAGTGTTGCTTTAGGTGGCTTATGTCTCTCTTTCAACAAGATTTTGTTTCTTGGGTGTCTAATTATTTTGCATTATGCACTCATGTTCCCCAAGGAAAAACTTACTGGACAAAGGCTGCAGATTCTTTTGCCCAGGGCACTCAAGTGACCAATTCCTGAGATACCCAGCATTTCAAAGAGAGAAAAATTTTATTACCAGGCAGCAGATCAGGTGACCTGTTGGCACCAAAATCTGTCTCCCTGAACTGCTGTAATTCTGATAGTTTTCTAGAATTAAAAGATGGGCAGGGTTTAGGATAATGAGCACAGTAGCCCCAAATAACATAATTAGAAGTGATATAATTATTGAGACTGTGCAGATTGATTACATGCTTAGTCACAGAATGCATATAGGAAAATGGTGGCCTCAATATGATGATGGACGTGATGTTTAGTATTATAATGGGGTATAGGTGACTTGTAGATTAAAGTCCAAGCTACTGTGCATGTCAGACAGGCCCATTTTGTTAGATCCAGTCTCGGTTATCAAGGTAGCTTTGAACTTGGGATGATTTAGTTCTGGGCTGACCCAAGACCCTTCATTAATAAACATTAGGGGCCATCTTTAGTGATTATAAGACTCTAAATTTGAAAAAGTGGATGGATACATGGATACAAATGAAAGTTAGTCACAAGGTGTCATGGTCAGGTTCATGTGTCAACTTGGCCAAGTGGTGGTACCTGTTTGTCTGGTTGGGCAAGTGCTGGCCTGTCTGTTGCAATGATCTAATAGAATTAGATCATGATCACGTCAGCTGCATCCACAGCTGATTCCATTTGTAATCAGCCAAGGGGAGTGTCTTCTGCAATGAGTGATGCTTAATCTAATCACTGGAAGCTTTTTAAGGAGGATTCAGAAGAGACAGGCTCTTCCTGCTTCGGCTGGTGAGCCTCTCCTGTGGAGTTCGTCCAGACCCTCCATCGGAATCGGTGGCTTCACAGCCTGTCCTGCGGATTTTGGACTCTGTGTTCCCATGGTCACGTGAGACACTTTTATAAATTTTATATTTGCGAGTGTTTCCTGTTGATTCTGTTTCTCTAGAGAACCCTAACTAATACACAAGGTTTTGACAATCACAGGGGCAGAAGATGAAGGCTAGACAAGCATTATCAGAGATCAAGGCATTTGGATTACAATTTAGAGATTTCAGGTATTTCCCTCTGTCTACTCCAATATACCAGAAAGCTAAAAGGAATATCTATGCAGTGATTCAGTAATCAAAATCATCCCTTACATCCTAATTTCTCAATTACAAAACAGCTGCCCTGTCTAATAACTTTGATGGGAAGGGCCCAAAGCCCGTGATAATGTAATACTCTCAGAAGAGTAAAGAAAGAAGTAGAATGAGCCCCAGGGCTTAAAGCCCCAAATATTATAGAACCTTTTTAAAGCAGGTAGCTTCTGTGGTCGAGGATTCATCATGACTTTTTAGTGTCTGTTTCTCCATCACCCCGACAGTTTAAGTGAGGGGAAAGCAAGAGCAGAACTGAAGCCTCTTCCCCAACTTGTCCTCCCGCAAATTCTGCTCCCCAAACAAGCATACCCTCATCCTCCCTAAGAGATTCTAAACTTTTCGTATTGGCACCTCAGAGCCATGCTTCTCTCGACCTGTAGTGTTTCTAGGGTTGATTTTACATCAGGGAACCAGCTGCCAACTTGTCAACCTTCAGGTTTCCCACTCCACTGAGTTTCTGAAGTTTAGTGATTACAGTTTCAGTTTGAGAATTGTATCTGGTTCTTCATACTGCCTGGTCATTTTTAATAGGATGTCATTACTTCATTATGCATTCAATATCTTCTTTTATTTCTTTAAATACACTAAACGTACATATATGTATTCTGTATCTGATATTTCCAAATGATCAGTCTTTTGTCAGTCCGATCCTGTTTGTTTTTTCGATTGACTCTTACTCAAAATGGCTTCTTTCCTGGTGGCTTTGTTTTGCTTTGTTTTGTTTTTCCTTGTGTTCCACACTGAACCCATGTTCTTTGGAATTTTATCTCTGGAAATTATTTAAGACCCAGATCTAAACTTCATTACTGCAGAGAGAATTTGTGTTTGCTTTTGTGTGACTGCTGACTTCAATACCAAACCCAGATTACTTTAAATGAAATGTTCAGCTTTAGTATTTTGGGAAGGGAGTGTGGGTTCTAGCCCTAAATCAACTAGCATGCAATCCTATGATTGGAAAGAAACAAATAGCTTTATGATTTTACCCCCTTCTCCCAGCACCAAGGCTGAGACAGGCAAGTATGCCTACAACCTTACTCTGTGGGGCAGGGTTTCTTTCTAGTTTATCTTCTGAGGATGTTACCTCTGGATGTTCCTTGCTTTGTGCAGAGGTCTTGGATTTCTCACACGTGTGCACGCATGCACTCATGCTGGCCTATGCATGTGCCTTGTCTGTGCCTTAGGAGTTGTTTCCTGCTTGCCACCAAGCATAGCTCATTCATTTTGTACTAGGATATCTAGTCTACCATACTGCCTGACACGGAGACCCCCAGGTTCTTACATTCAGCTTAGAAGTGCACTTTTGTCATGTTATACCAGAGAGAATGAAGGAAATTATTTTATTCTAGCTTCTACTTGTTTTTAATTAGATGTGTGTACAGGAATTTGGAATAGAAAGTATAAATTAATAAAATCATTGAGAAAAAATGATATAAAAGCAATGGGCAGGGCAGGCCATGGTGGCTCAGCTGGCAGAGTTCTCGCCTGCCACGCCAGAGACCCAAGTTCGATTCCTGGTGCCTGCCCATGTCAAAAAAAGAAAGAAAGAAAGAAAGAAAAGCAATGGATAATAGAATCAAAATGAAATGAGAGACATTTTATGATAGACTTAAATCCAATAGCTAAAGAATGTTTATTACTAGAAAAAATGTCATGGAAAAATAAGCTTAAAAGCATGGATTCTGGCTGTGACATAACTAGTCTTGTTATCATCAGCAAGTCACTTTACCTCTCATACTTCAGTTACCTCATTTGCAAAATGGAAATAATGAGGCTTTTCAATATCAAGAGTCACTGTGAGAATTAAAAACTGTAATATATGTGAACTTATTTTGAATAGTGTAATGCAATATACAAATGTAATTTTTTTTTAAAAAAGAGATACTTTAACAATGTTTTGCCTGCTAAAACTGTTCTTATGTATTTGTTAAAGTGAATAAGTTTTTAGTCATTAGTTAATTAATTTCTTCAACCAGACACTGAGCAAGCATCTCCTCTCTTCTGGATGTGATAGCAAACGCTGGGTTACCCTTACCCTTCAAGAACACACAATTTAAAAGGGAAAACCAAGTACATACAATGAATTTTTAAGTAGTATGAATGTAGTAGTAAGTAGTAAATTTATTTCTTTAAAGTATGCTAAAATTCTGATTTGTCCTTAGTTTTTATCAGCCTCCCATTGTCATTCCAAAGTAATCTTCTATGAGTATAATTACACCAATAAAATACCAGATATTGTGATTATATGGTAAAAATAACCAAAAACAAACATAGACATTGGGCATCCAAACCTTTTTTAAAAAAAACTTCTATCATAAAAAAAAAAAAAACAACACTAGGTGGAGGGGAAGGGTAATTGCTTAATGAGTTCAGAATTACTGTTTGAAGTAATGAAAAAGTTATAGTAATGAATGGTGAGGATAATAGCTCAATACTGTGAATGTAGTACTATTGAATTGTACACTTGAAAGCAGTTCAAAGGGGAGATTTTGTGTTATAGGTGTTATCACAATAAATTTTTTTAAATCCATCTCTTCATTTTTATAGTCTCTCCTAAGTTTCAAATTAAAGGGCATGAATAACCAAGATATTGTTTTATAACAAAAAGCAGCAATAGTGATGAAGCACTTAGTCAGCAGAAACGAAATGCTCTGAAGATATCAAGAAAAAGTTATTTATCACTAAAGAAGGAGTGCTGATAAGCAACCTGTCTGTGAACATTTATCTGCCTTCTTTTAGCTGACACCATCATTATATCTTCTCCATTTTATCATTAAGTTTTAGGTCACAAGACTAAGGCAAAAGTACTTCCATACTCTCAAAATTTGCATGGATTACTTTGGCTTATTTTTATCATAGAAAATAAATGGGTAATATTTCCTGTTACGTATCTTCTAATTTAACAGTGGAACATTAAAACAAATTTCAGAGACCAACACATACAAATTGTCTAAGTTTCTTTGTGTGTGTGTGTGTGTGTGTGATTCAGTCCATAAACTTTAATTTTGACAATGAGGGAAAAAAAATGTCTCAGAACGAGATCCTTGAGGTCTTGAACCATTCTTAGAAACAATATTGTTTGTTCAATGAGTCATGCACAACTTTATTTTAATTAAGGGCAGCCCAATTTCAAATTACATGCAATTAAGTTTGTGATAGTGTTTGTGGTGTTTTTATTAAAATTTACTTCAAAGCCTCTTAATAATTGAATTTGCTATATTGTGCAATTAATAGATAAAATCAGAAAAAAATCCATGAGTAAAAATAAAATGACTATATGCATATATTAAGAATTTTTGAACAATAGCAATAAAGCATTTTGATGGTAGATGAGGCTGTATGAAAAGGTCCCGGGTAGATGTGAACCTGGGGGATCAGCATAGCCATCAGAGGAAGTTTAGGTCTGAGATGAAACCAGGCACAAAAGGCAGAAAATTTGTAGTCAGAAACCTCTTCTAGAGCCATATTTAGGCTTTTTAAAAAACATTTTTTATTGTTAAATATAACTAGATACACCAAGAAAAGAAAGAAAAAGCATGATTTTCAAAGTGCACTTCAACAAGTAGTTACAGGACAAATTTCAGAATTTGTTATGGGTTGCATCCCCTATTTCAGATTCTTCTTCTAGCTGCTCCAAAATACCGAAGGCTAGAAGAAACACATATTTTTTCTTTCTTGTGAAAAATAACATGTATACAAAACAAAAAATTTCAAAGCACATCGCAACAATTGGTTGTAGGACAGATTTCAGAGTTTGGTATGGGTTACAATTCCACAATGTTAGGTTTTTACTTCTAACTACTCTAAGATACTGGAGACTAAAAGAAATATCAATATAATGATTCAGCAATCATACTTGTTTGTTAAGCCCTACCTTCTCTGTATAACTCCACCATCACCTTTGATCTTTCTCCCACTCTTTAGGGGTATTTGGGCTATGCCCGTTCTAACTTTTTCATGTTGGAAGGGGCTGTCGATAATATGGGATAGGGGGATGAAACTAGATGTTCTGGAGAGGTTGGCCCCTCTGCTTTTCAGGATTTATCTGGTACAGGGACCCATCTGGACGTTGCAGGTTTCTAGGAAGTTACCCTACTTGCATGGAACCTTTGTAAAATCTTATATAATGCCCTAGGTCTTTAGGATTGGCAGGAATGGTTTGGTTGGAGTTTGGCAAGTTATAGTAGGTAGCAATAGCTAACTAAAGCTTGAGTAAGAGTGACCTCCAGAGTAGCCTCTCAACTCTATTTGAACTTTCTCAGCCATTGATACCTTATTTGTTACACTTATTTTTCCCCATTTGGCCAGAATGGCATTGCTGATCCCATGGTGCCAGGGCCAGGCTCATCCCTGGGATTCATCTCCCATGCTGCCAAGGAGACCTTCACCACTGGAAAAATTGTCTAGATTTTGATCTTAGTGTAAAATAGGTCATTAATCATATAAACAAGAATTATATGCCCTTAGAATGTGCACTTTTTAGCCTATTAAATTTGCCAATATTGGAAACTATTATTTACTTGCACTGCATTGTTAGTCATTCATCTTCACATACTCAATTAACAAAAAGTTTGTGAGCCAAGATTACATTCCCTGTAGCATTATTTTAAATTATAATGAGTGATTACATAAAACTCTCTAATATTTATCTAAAGCAATTATTACTCTAATTCATAGTGTTAATGTAAATCAGTGCTCATTGATGTTTGAACTTTTAAAATGTTTATCTTGTTTCTAATACTTTCCAGAGACAGAAATTTGATTCATGAAGCCTCAGTGCACAATTTTAAATGGGTGATGATTGGGCAATACTTACGTTTTAACATATATTTTTTAGGCAGAGAAGTACTGTTTATTATAAAAAAACTTGTCCTGAATTATTTGCTTAATATTATATTTTAGAATGGCATATGTATGGAGTTCCAAAGATAAAAATTGTCTTAAAAGGCCTTTAGATGAGAAAAGCAAGTGCTTTGCAAATCTAATATTTCATGTTCTTTTATTTACAACATGAATTCAATATATCAACTTTTAAAGCACAGAGGAATGACTATGTCTTTTTATTTCCCTACAAGAGACAGAAGATTTAATTGCAAGTACCAAATTATTTGGAAATCATTTTGTTGTCTAAATACCACTGCATCATGACCCCCCCACATATACATATATTTTTTATTTTCTGATGTTCTTCCTAAAAGAAGATCAAATATTATACTTGTTATAGACAGCATATTTTGCAACTTATTTATGTGGAAAATGACAAAAGATCCAAGAAATGTTGTTGACTAACACTTTCCAATAAGTACACTGTAATCATCAGGCCCACCTTACTAGACAATCATCCTTAAATATCCCTATTATTCTGTGAGTGACATGGAAGAGCAGAAGAAATGAGCAGAGATTTCATTAGATGTGTTCTTTGTCTTCTGCAGAGTTCTTTACCTTACCAGAGATAGTAAATGAAGCTGACGAATATTTAGACAATACTCTATTCATAAAACTGAAATGCAAAGTGTAAATAAAACATATAATACAGACTGCTGTTGATGAAAATGAAACTTGGTTCATTCAATAACTATTTCCCTGGACACTTGTCTTTTCTAAGAAACCCTTCTGTGAGTCACTAATGTTCTAACAGAGCTCACCATAGACTCTGAAGGTGTGCTCCTGTTCATTCGAAAGAGTCAGTTCAGTATTGCTGGTTCAACACTTCAGGTAAGTTATATCATTCCTTGGGCAATCTGTGAAATAATTATCCTCGGTTTCAATTTTACTCTAAATACAGTTGAGTTTATTAAAATGTTCAAAGCTCTCTGGAATTAGCCATGATCATGTGCATTTACTATTCAGTATATAGCTGGATTTTTAAAAAAATTTTCTTAATGAGTTTGCTGAAATTTTGAGCTTACTTGAAATTGTTTATTGTTAATTTTTGAGGCACAGTTTACATTCTCAATCCTTAATTTTTTTATTTTTTTAAAGGAGAGACATGATATATTAACAATGATATAGAAGACAAAGCTTCAGAAAAAGCTTATGAAACATTGTATTTTTTCCTACAGCATTTTGTGCTTGTTGGATGAACCAGAGGAATAGGAATATACAGGTGTTTTAATATTGAATGATTTGTCATTGAGACAATTTTAAACATTTGTAAATATGAAGTACACATTAGTTGGATATGTTTTGTTGTTTCTCAAAGAACAGTTATTTCATATAACTTTTACTTCTAAAGCCTCGCCTACATATTTAACAAAAATACATGTCAATAATGCCAGGAAAATCACCCAATTCTTATAAATTCTTTTGTCTTCTATTTTAAATGAATGTCTAAATGGAATGTACTTTCACTCCATAACTGCTTCTAAAGCTATCCTATATATATTTAGTCTTAAAAATGTCTTTCTATATCCTTAATACACTTAATGTATACATGTACATTTTTGTATTCTCAAAGCACTTGTAATACTTTTGAATTATTTTCATGAAGCTAAAATGGTCTCTGTGTTTTGCAGTTAGGTATTCATTTCAAAAATATTTTTAACAAATTTAGACTTACAGAAAAGCTATTAAAAACAGTATTCATTTTTTAAAAAGAAAGTTCTCAGGCTAAACAATACTTGCAAAAAATTAAACTAAGGGTGGTTCAACGACTTAACCAGTTGGAGATCTTATTTAATCCTTGACCTTTGGAGATTATTATCCATAATAAATATTCTATAAAAATATATTGTAAGTAACAACTGGCAGAGCCAATTTGAGCATGTGTGCCACCCAGATCCTCCCTACTCCAAATAATTTGCTTTGTTTTCATAAAAAAATAATTTTTAAATTTTTAAAGGGGCTTACTTTGTTGGGTAAGCCCATTTTTTTAAACTTGGTTTTACTCTCTTTACACTTTAAAGGTGTGAATGCCTGTGCTTCTCAAAAAAAAATTTTTTTAAGTTAGTTTCGCAGACCCAGATATTAACTGACATGGCTTCCTGTCACCTCGAGCATTTAATAGATGGCTATTCTTTTCTCCTCTGTGGCACTTCATGTTCCTGTGAAGGCCTAGTTAGAAAAGTCCTTTCATTTCATGGACGCCTTAGGTAGAAGGCATGGGCTGAACCTGGCACCTGCGTTTTGACCATATCACCACAGACAGAGGCAGTACATGGCAAATGTGGCTTACTTACTTGGACAGCATACAATTTGATGCTTTAACTAGTTAGGAACATAATCTGAGTCTCTCTTATGATGAGACACTATTTGTCTTATCTTTTCTAAGAAGAGATAAAAGATTTAACAGAGAAATCCTTGCACCAAGTTTTGCGGCAAATGCCAGAGCAGAATAGAAGCATAAAATGAGGCTGGGTCATGAAACATTTTTATGTTTAAATTTAAACCCTCATCTCTAAACACCTCTATTAACATAACAGATTTGAGTTGCAACCATCCTGCTAATAAAATATAAAATCTTTAAGATGGTGAAACATTTGTAAATAATGGAATCTTTAAACATCCATGAACTTTATTCTAAAACTTATAAGGAGAAATAATAATTGCTTTATATAACCACTGATACCATTTTAGCATTTGATGAAGATGTTAATTTATGGTTGGTTAGCAGTTTATGGCTGTCATTAGTTTTTCAGTTTGGTCCACATTAGAAATCTATTTTTCTTTTTTATTTTAATCTGAGACAATTACATAAAGATATGATTATGTTTTATCTAAAATGTATCATTCTACTATAGCATTTCAAATTATTCACAGATCATAGTTCTTATATGTGCATATATGAATTTAAAAATACAGCAATAAAATGCTTGAAACAGACCATAAATTTGCTTCAGATTTTATTGCGTCTCTGAATCAGGTTGAGAAGACAAGGGCAACTGTGGTCTTTGGGAAAGAATTAACTCTTCCCCAAGCTGAGAAAAAGAATGATTTCACATTGTGCATAATTAAAGGCAACTCCCCATCAAAAAATCCTGGGTTACAAGAGTGGCTTGGCCACTTATATAAGGGGGTGGGGGGCACTGGGAGTGGAGGGGAGGTAACTGCAAAATCTTCTTTTCCCTTTTCAGTCTATTCTTCCCATTCATTTCTCTTTCAGATCTTTCTAGTCTGTATTGTACCAATTAGAGAACACAATTGGAGGGAAAGAAACTTACACACACGTTCACGCACATATACACACATACACACACTTGGGGTACCTGATAATTTTGCAATAATCCAGAAAAACCTCACGGATCGTGTTAAGACCAGTAGTTTAGAAATGTGGTAGAACTGAACCCAAAACAAACCTTGGGGAAGGCGAGTAAAGAGTTTCCCTGCCGTGCGTGGAAGCGAAGAACTTTTGGGGATTTAAAACCCCGACGTTTTCACAGAATTCCCAGGGATGACTCAACAGAGGAGTACTCCTCATAAGTCCGGTAGCTGCACGTGAGCCCACCTGGCCGGTGACAAATGTCACCCCTCCCCACTGTCACCCTCCGAAAAAGTGTTTGAGGCAGAGCCCCTCCAGTTCGCTTTTTGTCCGTTCTACTTGGAGGGGCCCGGAACGCCCGTCCAGGGGAAGCCTGGGGAGAAGGGGCGCCCTGCGGCTGCGGATGCGCAGGACCTCCCGGGGCGCAACAAGAGCAGAGTTGCGCGGTAGGCGCGCGTGTCGTGGACGTCGTTCACTCAGTTTGTAAGGCAGGGCTGGCGGGCCTGCAGGAGGGCTGCCCCGCCCCTCCTTCAGTCCTCCCTGGCCTGGGCACTAAGTTGTCCTGGTCCTGGGGCGGAGCCCGCGCCTGGTTATGCCGCACGGCCTGCAGCATCCGAGTTCTAGCAAACACACATCCATAGATCCGAAGAGCCAGAGATCCCGCGGGGAGAAAAGTAGCTCACCCCGGGTGTTTTTCTCATTCTTAAGCCGAAACTTCTTTCTCCTGTTCTTCCATCCACTGTACCTAATGTCTGATTTAAAAGGCCGAGTTTAAATCAACCTACAACTCCAACTTATATAAATGCTAACTCAGAGCGCGCGGGAGTTGGGCTCATGGATTTTTCCCACGCAACAACAACAAAAAGGTTAATTGGTGTAAAGTTGCGTGGCACGTGAATAATTGAGTCTGACCTTTTAAGTTCAAAGTAAGCTTATTTATGCTGCTAATGTTTATGTTTTGCAATTTAATTTTGTTTAGAAGCGCGGATGCGTGGTTGGCCACACCCCCCCACCTCTCCTGCTCCTTCCCCATTTGAGCACAAGTTCATTCCAGGCTTTACTGAGGCGCCTCGCTTGACCCGTGCTCATTACTTCCCGCTTCCACGCGCACGCTACCGGGTCCCCACTCGCTCCCTCGCTCGGTCCGGCAGAGCCACCACAGTGGGCTGCGATCCGGGAAGGGAACTCTCATCATTATTTTTCAAAGTCCGGGAAGTGTATTACCCTTTTTCCTAGTGGTAATTAGTTACCATAGCATCTAATACGTAAATGTGCCCAGAGCACACCATTAACAGTTAAACGGAGGATTCAATTTAACACATGATTATATCTTTCATAAGTCATTACATTGGAAAAGTCAATGCCGCTCAAGCTGGAGCCATCCCGGGTTCCGGGGCGTGTGGATGGTTTCGGTTCCCGCGGCCCAGGCCAAGAGTGTGGGGAATAAGGACTGTTGTTGAGCCCCAGTCCTCACTAGTGGGTTGCCTGCAGTTAAGGGTGGGTGGTGGGTGGGATAAGAAGACTAATTTAAACGCGCACAGGGTTTCGGAGGTATGTTCAGCTGCAGGGAGTCAACAACGCACCGCAGAACAGAGCGCAGGCACACACACGCACACACACACGCACACACACCGCGGGGAGCGAGAAGAGGTGTCAAGAGAGCTCTTCGAAGATGATCATTTGCTGCTCCTACTGACTTCCCTTTCGGTGCGCAGTGCCAAGCTGGTGGTGGGACCTAAAAGGGAGTAAAAGGTCAAGTGGGACCCTGGGCTCTCAGTCGGCCTCATCTGCCCACTCTCAATTCCCTAAGGAGCACCACGCGGGATCCGCCCGGCGAGGAGCGCCTGTGAGGAGCTCCCAAAGGCGCCCGATCGGTGTCGGAACCCCGCTTCCAGGATGGTGGTGGTACCTGGGCCACCGCC
>PVIY010044820.1:0-19476 GCA_004026745.1 Myrmecophaga tridactyla | reverse complement strand
CACATCCTCCACTCACTGCAGCTGCTGTCCCAGCTCCTTCTCTCTGGCTCAGACCTCCTGGCTCCCTGTTCTAAGGCCCCTGGGTCCCCCCAGGTAATCCAAGTAGCCCCCCACTTGACGTCCACCACTTAACCTCACTGCGCAGACCCTTTTTCTATGCAGGTAGCACTCAAGGGTCTGGGGGTCTGGATGTTGGCCTCCTTAGGGGGCTGTCACTCACTCACCCAGAGCTGCAGGCCCCTTTGCCTGTGGGTGACGTGGGGCCACTTCCCAGTCCCAGCCGGGGGCTCCACAGGGTCCAAGCCCGCCATCCAGAACAGGCCCGGGGGATGGAGTAAGCCCCGATGTCCGGCAGAGGCTTTGGGAAGGAGCTGTCTTGTGTGCCCTGACACACAGCCCCACAGGCAGCCTCTACCCGGCCGCCAAGCCTCGTCCTGGCCGTGGGGTAAATCACAAGCGCTGGACGTCCCCTCCGGCCTCGAGCAGCTGAACGAGCAGGCGGCTGCAGGAACTGGCTGCCCTTGTCCCCGCCAGGCCCACAAAGCCACCAGCAGGAGGCCAGCTGGACAAGCGGGCAGGCCTACGAGTCATCGTCCCTAACCAGGGGCCGCTCACTCATTCTCCTCCCCTAGGGCTCCTTCCAGAACGTGCTTCTGGCGGTGGGCAGGGGAGCACCTTCTCAGGGGGTGTTCTGCCAGGGCCCCTGCTTGCCACCGTCTGGGCCTCAGCCACAGCTCCGCCCCCCTGCCGTGCCCTGGTGTTTTTCACCCCTCAAAAAATGTTTGTGCTGTTTCTGGAGAAACAAAAAGGAGCATGGCTCACCTGTGCCTGGGTGCTGCTTTAGAGGTCAGGGCAGGTCTAAGCCATCTCCACCTTCTCCATTCTTCTCTCCCTGCCCCCTGCCCGGGCTCCAGCTCCAAGAACACAGAGGTGGGACAGGGGCTGGGGCTGGAAAGAAGACCCTGCTTCTGCATCCCGCTGGGACTCTGCTCGCTTCAATTTAACCAGCCACAGATGTTTGGTTTTCTGGGCTGGAAAGCGGGGACAGTAACCCCTGGCCCTCAGCTTCATGGCGCCTCAGTGTGCATACCTGAAAACGGGCAAACACTAGCCTCACATTCACAGGGGGGGCCAAACTTCCCAGGATGGTGGCGGCCAGCCACTCTGCCGGGAGCCACACTTGGCTGTGACGCCAAGGATGGCATTTCCTGGCCTGTTTGGCTGCTGCACTGTGGCTGCTGGGGCTGCCACAGTCCGGGCTCACCAACCAGCAAGCCCTGGGACTTTAGAAGGCCCCTTTGCCTCCCTGGACAGAGCTGCGGTCTCCCCGCAGCGACCTTAGGGGTGCTGAGTTGTAGAGGAAGGAGTTTCGAGGGCCACCTGCCCAAGGCCCCGCTGACAGTTTTTGCAACACGAGCTGCTGCGGGTGCAGAGATGGAAAGAGCTGGCGGGGGCCACAGCACCTGGGCCAGGCAGCTGGTAGAACCTTCTCCACTTGGATAATGAAGAAATGGGGCTCAGAGTGGGGAGTCGCCTGTCCTGGGTCACACAGCCCAGCTCCCAGCCTGTCTGACATCAAAGCTAGTGTTTCCTGGTGATGCCCTAGAGATGCACAGAGATGTGATTTTTACTTCAATTGCCGAGGCGGAGGCTGTGTCCGCTTACGGTCCCATTTTCTGTTTTCTGAGTGGCTATGAAAACCACATTTCCAGCCTCCTGCCACCTGTGCTCGGGGTGGGGTCACGTGACCACCTCTAGCCCAGGAAATGAGGCTGGTTCCAGGCTGGCACTGCCCTCTCGGTTTCCCCTTCTGCAGAGACCCTGGGACTCACACACAGATGCTGTCTGGACCTCGAAGAGAGAGAAGGAGACTCACAGACAATACTCTGCTGACGTCCACTGAAAAGGGTCACAAACTAGGTAACCTGCCCAGAGACACTGCTGCCTAAGATGAGGCTGCAAAAAGGGGGTGAGGGTCTCTTTAAATTAAGTAAACTGCAAGCAGCACAGGTGGCCCTGGGAATGGCAGGCACTGGAGGGTCTGCGAAGGACAGCGCCAGGCCCTGCTGCTTCCCCGAGGGAAGTGAGAACGCATCCTGGACCCTGAGGCTGCCGTCCTCCTGCTTCCGCGGGGCCAGGTGCTTTCCAGCCACCGATTCCACCCCGGGCTCGTCCCGGTGCTCCCAGCTGCTGCGGAGATAACGGCAACTCCTCTCTCAGTTGGGAAGCCAACCATTTCTTATCCAGGAAGGGAGAGCAAACTCCTCTGAAACTCATCTCCCTGATTTATAAACTCAGGGAATTCCAGGAAGCTGACAGGGGCCAGTGTTTTATGCAGCCCTTTTACATGCATAGCCCATTTCGACTTGTTTAAGAAAGAGATGGGGAAAACACACATTTCCCCCCTCCTAGAAAATCAACAAGCCCGCACCACCAATCAATAAAATCCTATTCCGCTGACTTTGAGAGGAGGCTGAAATGTCATCTGGGGGGTGTGCTCTGACCATGGCGAGCCGAGGCGGGGCGCGGTGCCCTGAGCCGGAGAGGCTTTCTCAATTGTGCTGCTGACGCCGTCTCACGCTGGGCGCAAACAGATGGTCCCGGGTGGGGCTGAAGCCTCTCCGGGTGGGGCCGGGAAATGGCCCAGGCCCAGCCCGCCTGCTCCAGGGCCGCTGCGGCTTTGTAGAGATGAAACACTGTGGGCAGAAGCTGCTGAGAGACACAGATTTACTTACTCACACTGGATGCTGGGAGAGAGCTGGAGGTCACTTAGTCCACCCCCACCCCAGGGATCTTTGCTTGCATACCACCAAGAACGGCGATCTCACTCCTCTAATGGTGAGAAGCCTCTTCCTGCATCACATCTCCTCCCTGAGCTCCCCTCCCTCCGTGACCCCACCCCAAAGGCCCAAGGAGATGGTCTAAGCCTCATCCAGAAGTGGGGGTTGGAAATGATGCCAAACACAGGTGGGCAGCCTAATGCCAGGACACTGTCCTCTGTTGCCGCCTTGAGTTCTGTGCCCCATGCCTCACTCTCCTCTCTCTGCATCCAGTCCTGCAATCCATCCAATGCCAACCCCTGTCCCAGCCAGGACAGCTCCCTCACCCTCCGAGTTACTTGCTGGGAGCTGCCTCTTGGTTTTGGTTTTCTCTGTTCTCCCCTCCCAGAAGGGCCTTTCCTGCCAGCTTTAATTTTCTAAATACCACTCATTTCTAAGGCCTGGCTTAAACACCACTTCCTCCAAAGAGGCCTCTCTACTGCTTCTCCTTATACCTGTATGTGGGAACACTCACCTGCAGCACCCACATTCTCCCCTGCCTCTGTTTCCCCACTGAAATTTCAGGAGCACCTCCCACAAAATCATTTGAGGTTAAGATATGGGTGTTTCCCTGGATGCCTTCCTCTTCCTCACCACCCCCCCCATGGCATCGGCTGTCACCTGTTTTCGTGCCCATATGCGTCCATGGCTTCTCACCCCTCCCCCACTCCACCTTGGCTCACATCGCACCACCCCAAGACCCCTCGTCTCCTATTAGGACTCAGCGATGGGCTCCTAACAGCCCTCTGCTCTCCCTTCTTGCCTCCACCCATGCACGCCCCTGCAGCCGCCACCGTGGCACTGAAAACACAAATCGAGTCAGGCAGGCCTTGGTAAAAGTCACCTGGCACCTTCTGAGGTCTTTTGGAACAAAATACAAACTTTGTCCTGACCTCAGCCCTGGGGCAGGCTGGCCTTGCCACCTCGCTGACCCCCTCGGACCACTTTCCCCAGCCCCCTGCTCCTGCTACCAGCTCACCTCCTTTTCCTGTGACCTGCCCAGGTTGGTTTCTGTCCTGGGGACTCAGAGCCTCCCGGTATGACCCACCCACTTCTTCCTCATGGCATCTCCCCATTAGTGCCGTCCCTTCCCCGCCTCTCCTGGCATTTGCTGTGATTTATGTACTGGCTTTCCAGCTTACCCTGCTGCATGCCAGGTCCCTGGAGGAGAGCCTTGCTGGCTTCTTCCCATTGTACTCCCAGGTGCCTGGAACAGCATCTGGCACCAAGGAGGTGCCCAGGAGAGAGTGGGTAGGTGGAGGCCCGACTGAGCTCACAAGCAGGTACTCACGGGCTCCAGCAACCAACCAGTCCACCAATCCAGCAAAGCAGCCATCGAATAATTGGGTCATTTGGAGCATTTTTAAAGCCACATGTGCATTCATTTCCTGGGCAGAAACTCCGACCTCTGTGTCCTCATGCTCCCCACGGCGCTGGTCCCGTACCTTCCACCCAGCAGGCACCAACGAACGCAAACCCAGAACATCAGCACAGAAGGGCCTTGGAAATCTTGGAGCAAAATGTTCTAGTTGCTCAGAATGGGGAGGTGAGATTCAGAGAGGCGCAGGGCTTGGCCTGGGCTCAGCGAGTCTGTCCCAGGTAGAGCAGCCGTGGAGTCACACATCCAGGCCCCTGGGCTGTGGCCAGGGCTGACTTTCACTTCCCACACTTATGTTGTGGACAAGGAGTAGGGGACAGGGTCTCCCCAAGTGACCTCGGCCACCTGGTCAAGCAAAGCCTCTGTTAGGTCCCTTGGTGCCACCTGCCCTCAGGCCTTTGCCACTCTCCCTGCCGGCTGTGGCAAATTCTAGATCCCTGAAGCCTTTTGCCCAGTTTGCCTTTTATCCCAATGGCTGTAATATCTGCACGACTTCTCTGACCTCACTTTTTCCAGACGGGACCCATGCCGTGGTGCACAGCAGCCTTCGAAGCTAAGCTTAAGGAGCGGTATCTTTGGGGGTAAACCCAAGTGTGCTACAGACCCCAAGCCAACAAATGGGGTAGTTTTACAACACGGGGAGTATGCAGTCACAACACACATCCCTCCTTCCTGGAGGAATTCCGCTTGGCACGCATCCGTGAGGCCGCGGAGGGGCTGGACCTGGCTGCCAGAGGGTCTGGGGCCAGGCGGCTGGCACGCATGCAGTTAGTTTGTACAGCAGTGATTTATGGCTGTGCCAGCACCGTGCGTGGGGCCAGGACCCGATGGAGAGCAAGCTGGCAGGGTCTGTGCCTGCCCGGGCCTGGCACGCTGAGTGGGGAACTGGGAGGCGGGTGTTAGCAAATGTTACAGCCAAGCTGGCCGGACGGCGCAGCGAGCCCGTGTGGAGCAAACCTATTTTGAGCACTGTTCTGGAAACGACTGGTTGCATCTCATCCGACAATGTTTCTGTAACACCACTAATTTGTTTTCAAGATCAAACCTTATAAATTCTCTCGAATTGGGACTTGTCTTCTGCGTCTCGGCATCTACACGTAGCCTCAGCCCCTAGCTTCATATTGGCTCTTTGAATAATTCACACCCACAAAATTGCTTCGTGCCCCTGCTGCCTGGAGATCAGAGAGAGGTGGCTGCAGTCAGGTAGGTGAGGGGAAGCCGGCGGCCTTCCTTCTCCCCTTTCCTGATGAGGGGCCTTGGGCAATTTCAAAACAGAGCCGAGGAAGGGCAGTCTGCAAGACAGGCTTCCATTCCCCCCACCCCCCCAAAGGTTTCCAGGGCTCACGGCTTCCTTGGCTCCTTCTCTTTCTTTTGGCCATGACCCAACTCTTAGCTTGGAGAAGCAGAAAGGACTCAGAGTAGAACCTTCTCTGCACATCGCGGAGGGTTGTGCCTGGCAGCCTCAGCACCCTGAGCAGCCCCGTCCTGCCAGCAGTCCACCCTGCAGACTTCACAGCCACGCACAGGCCAGGCTCTGCTCCCCAGTGAGACTGGGAGCTGAAGGTGTAGTGCATTGAGACTGGGATGCCAGAACTGTGCCTGACAGCCAGGGCCAGCTCTATGCCCACTGGCCCCGACACCTGACCACTGCAGCCTCAGTTTCCCAATCTATACTGACGAAATGGAAGCAGGACACAAGGGGCTCAGCCCAGCTGCCGGCACACTGTGCGGTGGGTATCAGATAGCGAGGGGCTCTGGCTCTCCCTGTGCTATTGGCAGCTATCCTGAATGACCCGATGCAGCCAGTTTCTCTTCACTACTGTGGCTGCCACGGCCAAGTTTCTGGGGACAGGGGACGCCAGCCTCAGCCAGAAAATCAGGCAGGGTGTGGACAGACAGAGAACCTGTCCTGGTAATCAAAGGAGGCAGGGCCGAGCAGCGAGCAGGAGGGGGCCAGGGGGCCAGGGCGCTTTCGTGGTCGCTTGCACAGGGCTCAGCAGAGGGGCTGGAGTTGCTGGCAAAGACCACGCTTTCCACGAGGGTGGGTGCGAGCCGGTGCGCGTGTGAGCTGGGGTGGGGGTGGGGAGCACCGGCCAGCAGGAGCACAAAGAATAAGAAAAAATCCAGCAGTGGGGGTGTGCAGCCTCGTCAGTTTCAGTCTGGGCAACCTTATTTTCAAGCCCTTGGCAGGAAGGCAGAGATCAATAAGGAAATTACTGTTTCTTTTCGCAGTGTCAGCGGCTGGAACCTCCAGTACTGCCACTGCTTTCCCTCCCGGGGCCTGACTTGGGAGGAGAAAACGGCCCAGGGGAGCCGACTTCCCATGTCCCCCCAACAGTTCTGGAAACTTGGCCCAATTAGAAGACAGTTGCGTGACATCACCCTGGCTTCTCCACACCCGGCTCTGCAGCAGGGCTGGGTGTCAGGGGACTTGGGCGGGCCCTAGGCGGCCTCCAGCAGCTGTGCTGCTTTGCGCGAGCTGCAACCGGTGTCTCTGGGCCCCGCTGCTTTACCTGCGAGGTGGGGATGGCAGCGTGGTGGAGGTGGGGGCTAGGGGGGCGGGCCAGCCCAGAGGGCCTGAGCTGCCCTGGCGCAGGCCGAGTCAGCAGGCTCCACAAAAGGGGGTTCTTGGGGGCAAAATGGTCCTTTGCCTCAAGACAGAGACTAATTTAAAATCACCTGCCATTTGAATCCAGGCAGCGGCTTCTGAACTAGTTTGGCCCGACATCAGGTGCCTCTACTTTCCCGCCAGAGTTGTCCCCAGGCCAGGAGAACTCCTCTGTGGATGGGAACTCAGACCAGTACTGGATTTCAGGAGGCCAACAGTCAGGTCCCCAGGCACTGGATGGGGAAACTGAGGCTCAGGGTGGGGTTGGGGACATGCCTGGGCGGCCGTCCTGAGCAGTAGGGGCAGGGCTGGAGCTGAGTGCCACCCATTCCCCGCTGCCGTCCTGCTGGGACCCGCCTGGCTTCTGGGTTCTCCTTCTCTGTGACCAGAGCCGCTGCCATGGAGCCTTAAAACGTTTAAAAGTCTCCCCCAGAAGCAGGCAGGGCAGAATGACAGCTTCAGTTTCCCAGGAGGGAGGCTGTGTCTTGCAGGAGCAAAGTGACTAGCCTAAGGCCAAGGCAGTGGCTCATAGCTGCTGGGCGTCCATCCTGGGGCTTGGTATTAACCAGGGTGTGCGTGTGTGCATGGGCCTGTGCGTGTGGGCACGTGAGTGTGTGTGCACGTGTGCTTATGCAGACATGTGGATGTATATACATGAGTGTGCATACGAGTATGTGTATGTATCTTGTGGGCATGTGTGTGTGCTTGTGCACACATGTGGAGGTGTGTGCATGTATGATCCAAGTGTGTGTGTGTGCAGGTGAGTGCATTTGCGTGGTGGGGGGGGTGGGATGGAGAACACACACTGGCAGGTCCCTTCCCACCTCCCCCCTCCGCCCGCATCTGCTGGCTGCCCCCAGGGGAGCAGGACCTGAAGCGCACGTGGGGCCTTTGCTCCACCCTCCTTGGCGTGGCCTCCTGGGCCGTCCACAGTGACTCACAAGCACCAGGGCTGCAGGAAGAGAGGCTCCATGCCGGGCACCCCTCTGGCGCCTTCTGCCATCGGCTGCTGTTGAACAAGGTGTGACTCACCAGCTGAGGGCGGGACAGAGCAGGGCCAGGCACTGGGGGCTCCCGGGGTTCACGGCAGGCCCTGACCCCACTGCCCAGCCTCCGGCTCTGCCTGGATCTCTCCACGTCCTTTCTCTGCCACAGTGATGGCAAGAGCAGTACTTGGCTCATGTTAGCATCCTGGCAAGGTCTCTGGAATTCAGCTCTTTGCTTTGAGTGACAAAGAACTGTTTCAGAGGGAGACCTTATCCCAGAACCAACTGAGGCTTTGCTGATCCCACTAAACCGCTCCAGGCAAAGCATCCCACCCAGATTTAGCCATTGTTCCAGCAATTCACTATCACAAGGGCTAGTCATCAATACACACGCTTTATAAAGAGCGCCTTAGAAGCAATACAGCGTGTGCAGAAGGCGTGGAGTCCGCCAACGTCCACCTACAGAGAGAACAAGCTCCCGACTCTGTAAGGGACCCTTGGGCCTCAGGGTGAGCTTTGCAGGGACGGCCTCAGCCGCAGGTTCCATTTGAGTGATGTTGGGAAAGAGGCAGGTCCAGAGGTGGCCTTGAGTACGCGGGACCAGTGGTCTAGAGTTCTGGGGGATGGGGGAACCATTTGGGACGCGGTGTGGGGACACCTGGCCAGACTTTTGGGAAAAGTTCAAACTGGTTGCAATGTGTATAAGGCTTCCTTTTGGGGTGATAAAGGCGTTTTGGAACTAGATAGAGGTAGTGGTTGTACAATATTGTAAATGTACTAAATGCCCACTGAATGGTGCATTTTAACATGTCATTTATGTTACATGAATTTCACCACAATTAAAAAATGAAAGCTCCCTGGTCCTCATTTCATATTATGTAAACTCCAAAGACACTGGTGCTCTCAAAATAAGAAGGGAGCACACCCAAGTTCCTGAAGCAGACGGGTAAACCCTTATACCAGAGAGTAAGAAGAATTGCCTCAATGCAGAAGCCAGAAGCTTGATAATTTTGACTTCACTAAAAAACCGAAAACAACAACAACAACAATAAAACCATAAGCAAAATCAAGAGACAAATGATACACTAGATGATCTTTGCAACTTACATTACAGAATCAGAGATAAAGGCTGATTAATCCAAAATTTGAGAAGGGAGAGAACAGTAACAGGCATAGAAAAGAATGGCCACAAGATCTGAGTGGAAAGTTCGGAGGAAAACACTGTCAATATCCCTGAGACGTGTGAAAGCTCGCCCACTGACTCTAAATAAGAGGGATACAAATTCAAAATTTTTGGCAAAATTCCAGAGGCTCTTCAAAACACTTTATGGGGAAATTGGCACTGGTAGAAGGAAAGATTGCTGGTACAGCCTCTACAGAAGGGAATTTAATAGTATGGGACAAAATGACAGAAGCATTTGCCTTCTGACCCTTTATCCCAAAGATCAGATGATTTTCTAAGATGATATTCTCTGGGGGAATTGTTTGTAAGAGCAAAACCTTGGAAACTGCCCTATTACCCGATAGGAGACTGGTAACAGACACTGCGCAGCTTGGGCACGATGGAACATTATGTAATAAGGAAAAGAAACAAGGCAGAGTCCTATCATCTTCATATCACCTCCAAATAAACTTATTTGAGAACAGTAAGATGTAGAATAGTTTACAAGGTAGGCTGCCTTTTCTATAAGAAAAGAGGGGTGCAGGCTACAATCAGTACCTCTCTGTTTTTAGGTTCAAAGGAATTCATACTTAATTCTCATAGCCTATGAAAATAATTTCTAACAACAAATTTATTGAAACAAAATCCTGCTCCAGGAGACATATTCAGAATCAATTCACCTCCAGGAATTCAAGGGAGACAGTTCTAGTAACCATCTCCTTAATGCCACAGTACTCATCCAGCACATGGGGCATCTTACTGGATGTTGGGCAAGTGTCCCCTGGCCCCACCAGTGACCAGAAGGCTTTGCTCTGCCTAGGTCAGAGGTGGCAGCATCATCTGAGAGCCGGGGTCAGGCCATCGGTGTCTACAGTCCTACGACTCACGACGCAGGGGTGTCTGGTGCCATCCAGGGCTCAGCCCCACTCTTCAGCCAGCCCAGCAGCCCCCATCTTGCTTCCTCTGGACCGTGCTACTTTCAGGGCAAGTCCTGGGCCACAGCTTTCCCCCAGAGCCTCTTGGGGTCATTCTGATGAAAGTGGTCTTTTGTGCAAGTGTGCACGTTACACACTCTCGGGGCGAGCCTGCCTCGTGACAAAGCCAACCTTGCATGGAGGGAACACAAGCCCCACCTCTTGGGTTGGGGGAGGGAAGGGAGAAGAAAGGACACGGTCACCTTCCCAGGCCAAGCTCGCTGCAAGAGGTGGTCCCAGTGGTCTCCTCTAGTGACCCCACCTGCCCCGAAGTTGGGACCTCTGCCCTCCTTCCATCCTAAACCACAGGCATCTCCTGCCCTCCTGCAGATCAGAGGGCACAGGTGCAGAGGCTGAGGTTCCCAACTGGGCTGATGCATGCCACCCAACAAGATCCACCCAAATCCCCCTCCAGCCTTCAGGAGGTGCCTCCCTGGGATTCATTTTCCCAGTTGGCCCGGGGACTGTCTGCTGTCTAAAATTTCAGGCTCAGCTCATCTCCAAACATCTACTTCCTTCTCCCAGTGGCCCGCCTGGGATGTGGAAATGTTTTCTGCATTTTGGTCAGTGCCCATCTTTATGGGTCAGAAGCTGAGCCACACTTAGGAGCAACGTGTTCTCGAGAGTTGGCTGTGTCTTCCTGAGCCTCAGTTTCCCCATCTGTAGTGCGGGGAGCACGACACTCTTCTGCAGGGCCATGGGAGGTCAGAGGGGGCATATGGGGCGAACATGGTGCAAACACCAGCTTTTAAGTATTGTCTGTCCTTAAGCTACCACTTGTACCCTTCAAGTGGGATTAAGTTAAATGTTCCAGTAAAAAGCCACAGTGGCACCTTCACCCTCCAAGATTTTAGAGGCTATGAATAGATCTCTCTCGGCTTTCCCAGATTTAGGAGTCCCTCGGGCAGAGGATAGGACTCTGATTGTCTTCAGGATGTCAGCAGATGTCGCCTGTCTTGCTGGCTGTTGGCTGTTCTGGTAGAGCCAGCTATTTAGAATAGCCGAGCCTCCAGCCCAGCCCACGAGCACGGAGAGGCAGGAGAGCCTTGCTCACTGCTCACCTTCCAGAAATTCCATGTGAGCCTCCTGAGATGCCAAAGGGGCAGGGGTCCCAAACCACAGCCCTCCTTCAGGAAAAGCAGCCCTGGAAAGTGGGAAATCTCCAGGCCTGGCTGCAAACACCACTCAGCAGTTCATTTTCCAGCCTCTGGGTACTCCAAAGAACTGCCGGATTTTGATTCCAGGCCAAACTTTTAATAAAGAATATTCATCCACAGATGCTCTGCCAACAGCCAATATATCCAGTTATTGGAATTGGGGAGATTTAGAGGCAGGCTGGTTGTTTTATTTGCTCTCTGGATGGAACCATTTTTCATGTGTATTTAATATCCTGGAGGAATATTTTCCCCAGCAAATACTCAGTTTGAGACAGCAAATCCATTCTGGGCCTCTCACGCCATGATTACGTCTTCTGGGATAACTCCCAAAACAGGTACTGGAACATTTGTTTTTCCCTGTGTCATTAAGGGGGATTACAAAGAAATCAGCCCGTAATTACTGCCTGTAATTCCACAACAATTCCTGCCTGATCAGGCTTGGACAGCTTTCTATCACTTGAGGGAAAAAGGCAGTGGCCTCGCAGATCACTCACTGCTTTATTAAAACTCAGGATTTGGGACAAATAGCCAGCTTCTCTTCCTCGTGGGGGACTGGGAGTACTCTGGTCTCACTCCAAGACAATTTGTGAATGTGAAAGCATTAGATGCCCTCCCACTTCTAAGTTTCTGTTGGAAGCTCATCCCACGGTGTGGTGCAGGAGGTAGGTGGGGGACTATTTGCTGGCAGGGGCCTCCCAGCTATTGGGACCCTAATCGAGAGTCAGCCCCTCCCCCTCCACCCTGCAATGTCACCTTTCAGTGCTGCTCAGAGCTTCCAGGCCGAAGGGACTGTAAGTGGCAGCAAATGCAAAGCGGCAAGAAAGGGTTTTTGGATTTTTATCTTGGGCTTGGCTAGCCCCCTATTTTGGATACAATAAAAAAAAATTCCAAAGAATATGTTGGGGCTAAGAGAGTCACCAACATCAGACCAGAGAAAGGGGAGGAAGGGGTGGCGAGAATGCAGCTGACCGAGGACGGAACCGAAGCCCCCTTGGAGATGGGGATTCGGGAGAAGCTGCTAGAAGGCGCTGGGCCTGGGGACGAGGCGAGGAGGACGGAGGGAGAAACTGGTGAGGTTTGGGTGACCCTGGCAGGAAGCGGGCAGAGGGGTTGGTGCAGAGACAGGCCACACATGCCAGGCGAGAGGCGGGAGTCCTGACCGCCTGCAGCCCGCTTCCGGCGCTCTGCAGTTGCGGGGCGGGCACAGCCTGCGCTGCAGACGTGGCTCCAGGGACAGCCCGTGTGGACGGGAGTGAGGGGACCAGACTCTGAACCGAGCTCCTGGTCAACAATTCCCCCAGACATCTCCAGGGTCCCTTTTGGTCTCCCGCCTTCCCCACCCCCAACAGTTAGGAATTATGATTTTTCATCACAATTTTTCATCCCATATTTTCCCAATCACTGGCCAGGGCTGGATGGCATGGGTGCCTGCTGTGGTGAAGCTGGGCATGGGCCCCACGTGCCCACAGCTGCCCCTCGCCTGAGCAGGTCACTTACCCGGTGGCTCCAGATTCATGTGTGGATGGGATGCAGCAAGCTACCTTCTTAGTGGGTCTCAGAGTGAGCCCCATTTCCACTGAGCATTGCCAAGCGTGTGCTGTGCCCACTCCAAGTGCCACTAAGCACCCTGCTGGGTAGCCACACTCCACCCCTCCCTGGTACAAATGAGGGAAACTCCAGAAGCATGCTCTGAAAACATGGGAGCTGTGTGGTCACACGTTTTCAGCACCCTACCAGAGCTGGCCAACTTTTCTTGATGCCCGCCCCCTGTCCCGCCATCCCCCCTGTCAAGGGGGGTGCCAGTGGTCCCAGCAGCAGAGGGAGAGGAGAGCATAGCTGGCTCGCTGCACCCCATGCCATGCCTGGGATCCCAACAAGCATCCCTCTTCTGCCAGAGCTGGGTCAGGGAGAATGACATGGAACTTGCTCCTTCTCCAGCTGGCCTAAAAGCCCAGGGGACTCCAGAGGCTCAGGGCACCAAGATGTGGCTTATCCCACCAAGACCCTGGGCTCGGACGCAGGGCCCAGACCAGGCACGATGGGCATGGCCCTGGGGCTGGGCCGGGCCCGGGGCTTGGGTGACCCGCTTTTGGCTGCGTGTGGTTGAGGCCCTATCTCCAGGGCCTCCTATCCAGCACCACGGAGAGCAGGGCCCTGGGTTCCTGAGCCTGCCCCGGCCTTGGTATGTTCGCCACGGGAGAGTGGCTGGGTGTGTGTGCACTGTTCTCTCCTGCAGGCCCCTCTGCTGACACCCACCCACCACCACGCAGGACCCCCGAACACGGTGCCCGTCCCAGACTCTTCCCAGCTGTGCCCTTGGGGTGGAGGAGACTTGGGGAAGACATGCGGCGGATGGGAAGGGTCTCCCGTGGGCAGGCTTCCAGTCTGGACAGCAGCTCGGACTCCCCTGGGGGAAGGAAATTCCCAGCTGAGCCTCTGGTTCCTGACTCCGTGGGGGCCGGGGCGATGGTGATCCCACAGGGAACGAGCCCACTGCGTTCCTCCAGAGGGAAAGGACCCCCTCAGACTCTGGAATATGACTGCAAGGAGCGGGGACTTTTGATCCCTCTTAAAACCTTCCGAAATGAGAAGTGAAAAAGAAAACATCTCCTAATGTTTTTATTGTTCCTTTGATAACTGGATAGTACAAAGTTTTCCTCATTTTTACTTAAAAAATGTATCTTCCTTATACTGCTTCCCTCACAAACGTTCCTTTCCCATTGGAAACCGAGGTTTCCCTTATCTAGATAAGCCCTTCTCATCCACGGTTACATTATTCAGATAATTTAACGAGAATAATTTCTTTGATTATTATCAATAAGAACTTGATTATGTCTCTATAAGGGAACACTGTTTTTTTTTTTTTTCTTTTTTAGGAACAAAAACCATCCACTTACTAATCCAACCCATGGCACCACACTTACAACATTCATTGCATAAACTGAACATACAAAGTTAACCACCTCAAGGAAATAACAGAGGACGCTGCACGATATATCTACTGGGTACAAACTCGAACAATGTGGGCACGACAACGGCTCAATATACACAGTCCAACCGTCGGCATACTAAGCACAGAGACCGGGGCCTGGGGGCTGTGTCGCGTCTCGGCACGGTGAATCTAAGAGACAAAAACACAGTCAAGAAACAGGAGCTGTGAGGGGTGCGCATTAAACTAGGCTACGACGACCTCGCCGGACCCGACCATCCCATCCGTCGTTGCTGACCACGATCGGAGAAGGCGTCCATGCGATTTAACAGTGGGTTGTTCTCAGCGGAGAACTGGCCAACAGTCATCGCCTTGCTTCTTTAGTGTGGAGTTTGGCCAGGGGGGGAGGAGGGTTGGGGAGGGCCCGGGAACCTTGGGCTGCAGTTCCAGCTGCAAAGACGGGGGGGTTTCTTCCCAAAGGCTGTCGCCGGCTCGCGTAGGAGAAACACGGCGCCCGGGGACGTCGGCGCCCGCGCTGCTGATGACTTCTCACGATTATTACTGGTTTTGTGATCAGTTTGGCAGCTGCTTCAGGAGTCTCCTGGGGGTGGGGAGGACAGGGGTCCTCGGTCTCCCAGGAGGAGGGACCTACAACTCGTCCGAACGGATAACGTGGAAGAGCGTGACGTTGTAGAGGATCTGGTGGCCGTTGTTCCAGGCGTAGAGGGCGCGGTCCTTGGGGTTGTAGTCCAACATGGAGATGTGCGAGTACTTGTTCTGGAAGGGGATATCAATATACTCGTAGGTCGAGGCATTTGTCTGGTAGGCGTAGTGGACCTTGGTGCCCCCCGAGTAGCCATTGGTGACATAGAGGGTCCCACAGATGATAAAGGCCTCTCCGGCACTGCGCTTGGGGTAGCTTGTGTTCCAGGTCTGCAGCACCTGCAGCGACACGGGGTCCAGCCTGCTGATGACGATGTTGCCTGCGTTCTGGTTGGTGGCGTAGACCGCCCACAGCCCGCTCTCGTCCACCATGAGGTCGATGTCCGAGTGGCCGCCCCACGCATAGTGGTACATGTTGTTGTAGCCGGCGTAGTCCAGGCTGCGGGTCTTGAGGATCGTCTCCGTCTTCAGGTCGAACCTGATGATGATGTGGCTTTGGAACTTGTTGAAGTAGATGGAACCGTTGTAGACCACCTGCCCCGTGCCAGACCAGGGGTGGGGGAGGCGGTGGGAGGTGAAATTGTCCGTGTTCATGAAGTCGACCATCGACCTGTACTCGCGGACGAAGCGGTTGTTGTGGTAGCCGTCCATGTACCAGACCTGTGGGAAGAGCAGATGTGTGAGTGTCACCAAGGGTGGGCGCCGGGCACCTGGGGGCAGGGGACGGTCCATGAGCGGGGGCTCGTGCCAAGGCGATTGGGAGGGGGCTGGAAGGACCAGGAAAGAATGACCATCACTCAACAATGCCCCGTTGTTCCTTCAGTCCCATCACCTCTGTGGCAGAGGGGAAAGGACTGCTCCAGAGAAACGGTCACCTGCCTGCAGGAAGGTGGGGGCGGGATACACCTGCTGAGAAGCGGTGAGGAAGGGGACTTCCTTGAGCACCCATGGTCTTGCTCTTTGCATGGCTGCAGCTCCCTTAAACAATTCCCTTAAGTCCTGGCAAAGGAACCCACACTCCCGCTCACCCCCCAGGATCCCAAATTGCACCCTCTGTGTGGGGTCCCTTCTGGGCCGGGCCATGTCTGCACATCTGCTGCTGTGTCCCTGGCCGGGGGCTGCACGCAGTAGGGTCACACCTGGTTGAGGAAGGGAGGAGGTCAGCGGGTGTGGGAACCCCTCCTGGTGAGACAGCAGAGGGAAGAGCATGGCCCCGGGGTCCAGGAGAGGACAGACTACCAGTACCAGGCAGCACTGGCTGCAGGGGTGACCTGCCATCAAGGTCACAGTGGAGGGCAATCTCTCGTGCTCCAGTGGGCACTGGGCATCAGGCCTTCTGCGCCCTGCCAGCCTGTCACAGCAGCATGGACTGAGTCATCACCGCCGCTGGGCGAGGTAGCATTAATTTGGCATTTGGGATGCTGTGCGTGTCATCACTCATTGTCACACCCAATCCAGGGCAAAGCGGTACTGAGAAGAATCTGGGCTTCGCTTTAGGCTTCTGGTTGTCGAAATCAACGCAATCACAAACCCAGCAGTGGCCCGAGCTTGGGGTTATGGAAGAAGAAATTTCCAATTATTGCTTTAATGCCAGTTGACTGGAAAACTGTCTAGACTTTTTACAAAACGCTTTAGTCATTTTCAACCAATATGGGCACAAATTAGAAAGCCATGCAGTTAGTCAGAGGAAAATATGCCAGGCTCATGCCATTCTCTGCACATCTGTCTAGCAATAAGGCAGCTGCTTTATCCATCAGGGGCTCTGGCTGCCGGGGGAGATTACAGGTGCGGCAGCTTTCAGACTTGGCATTACACATGCGTTAAAAAAAAAAAATCATAACCTTGTTCCTGAGACACTGCTTCAGATGCTTTGAGGCAGATGTGCTTTTTGATTTTAACCAGATTTTTTTCTGTCACTGGGTCTTAGTCAAGGCTTTCATCCCCTGTCTAGCCTTCAAGATGTGGATCCTGGATTAGAGCTGGGTAGGGAGGGGTCTTGCAGCCCCCCCAAGGCAAGGTGCTGAGCCCCTCTGGACTGCATTCCAGAAAAGTGGCAGTCCAGTCTGTCTCCTGCCACACGGAGCCCCTGCCTCATTCCCGCCACAGCTCCAACAGCCCCGGCCCGAGCCCTCTCCTGCAGAGCTGGGAAGTGGCGTGGCCTCTCCCCACCTCAGGACAGAGAGCCCTTTTGGGGCATGTGCCCATGTCCACCTCCACCACGTGGGCCCTTGAGAGTGGGCACCGGTTCTGATCCATCCCTGCTCCCCGAGGAGCTGGCGCTGCCTTCCTGTGGACCGAGCTGGGTGCAATCAGCAACAGATGGCTAAGGGTTTTCAAATCCCCTTTTCCTGCCATGGGCTGGCTAGCAGGCACAGCATTTTCTGAAAATACCATTCGGAGTGGGGAAAATCAGCAGCAGGGCTGTAAATGTTTCCCAACCAGCTCTAGAGCCTGGGGAGCGAGGGGGGTGGGCTGACGGCAGGCTGCATGCCTTTCTGCTGATTTCCATGGTGCAAAGGCCCCCACTTGTCTAGTCCCAGGTACCCCCAATAACTCACTCTACAAAAAAGAGCACCCCACGGAAGGATCCCCAAAGGGTCCCATGATGAGGGGCCCTGTCCTTCTTTATGGGCTCCCCACAAAGAATCCAATCTGCCTGCCTGAAACAACTCTTCTTCCCTTCCATCCCAGCCCCGAGGCTCGGATCAAATCCTGTTCCCCGCTGGGCTGCCTTCCGAGAGCCCCAGAGCTGCTCAATCCTGGCTGGCCATTGAGGAGCCCTTGCAGCTTGTGCCTCTGGGGCTGGGGCCAGGCGTCTGAATTTCTGCACAGCTTCCCAGTGGTTCCAACACGTAGGCCAAGCTGAGAGCCCCTGGCTGGGAGCCTGCGCTGCCTGTTGAAGCATGTGGTTCCCTCGGCCACTTGCTGGCTCAAGCCGAGGTCTCCCTTTCTCTCCCAGGGGCTCTTGGCTTTGACTTAAAACACCCTGTGTCTCAGTTCCACCCCTGAGAGTCAGATTCAATTGGCTTCAGGTGTGGCCTTGGCACAGGACGTTTTAAATCTGCCCATGTGATGATAATGTGCAGCCAAGGTGGAAAACCACTGTAGCAGTCACACAAGGAGTGGGTGAGGCCAGCTCGGTGCCAGGTCCCAGCAGAGATGTGATGAGTCCTTCTTGGCAGATTGACTCCTCGGGAGCTGTTCTCCCAGCACAGATCCAAGGCCCATGTTCCAGTAGGGCTGAGCTTCCAGAAAGCGAGTGGGGCAGAAAGCCACGGCTGGAGCCTGCTAGAACGAGCGGCCCCTGGACCACGCGGAAGTCTAGAGGCCAGAGCTGGCCAGGGGAGAGCCTACGGCAGGCCTTTCTCAGCCCTAGCCTTGGGCATCTGCAGCCAGTGGGGACTTGGGACAACAGCTGTCTCTGGGGAGGCAGGTCCAAAGAGGGTGGCAGCTTTCAGGGGGGTGATTTCGCCTCTGTGCTTATTGGACAGACCCGTCCTTCTTCCATCAAGGCCCAAGGTCAGCAGTTGAAGGCAGAGGCAGAGCCAGGCTGGCTGGATGTCCCAGCGCCCGGCTCTTCTTTCTGCTCTCCACGTTTATTCAGGATTCTTTCTGTGCCAGGTGTTGGTACCACCTCTAGCTTTCAATTCTCTATACCAACCCCCCACCCCCACCCCCAGGACATGGAGTAATACCTGGAGAGATTCTCCCTCCTCCCCATCACGTGCCATCCCAAGAATCGGCGCCCCTGTTCACTCTCAGGCCAGCAAAAAACAGTTTGGAGTTCGGGGGAGACGCTGCCTGGCTCAGGGAAGCTTCACTCAATTTCCCTCCTTTTCTACTCAAATCCTGTTGGATGCAACAGGGGCATGGATGGGGATAAGCCTGGGGCCTGAGCACTGCAGATGGGCTGGTGTATTACTAGGCAGGTGGAGGGCAGCATGTGCTGCCTCGGGACTTCCCCTCGGGACTTCCCCTGCTCCCTCTTGAGAGAGTGTGCACCTTGACCTTCTGTGCCCCCAGCAGTCTTGAGGAAAGAGTCCGCACGCTTTAGTGCATGCAGCAGAATCAGCCCCAATCTAGGAATAGACCCATTTGCAGGAGGTGCTACTGAAAGGGGCTGTGCTTCATAACATGGGCACCGGCCACGTATCCCCCAGAGTGGACAACTAGTGCCAAGGAGCCTGGGCCCCTGGGACAGACACTCAAAGTGGAGAGGGAAGGGGGAACTAGCAGCTCTGCTGGGGGGCTGCACCGCAGTGAATTAGATGCCCGGAGGCTGGACAGGCGCAGGGAGAGGCTCCGGTCCCAGGAACGTTCCAGATTCCACTGAGAAACGCCTAGAAGGGGCGTGAACATTTGCTGAGCATGGCCCAAGCAGATGCTGACCACATCTGCTGGCTCCGGGCATTTTGGGAAGGGGGTGCCACAAGACTCTTATAAAATGGCACTGTTCAGAAGACACCATTTAAAAAAGTCCTGGTAAGGACTTTTAAACACTAAGCTAAGCCCATTGCTGTTTGTAAAATTAAAGGGTTTAAACGGTTATAGCCCCTTGGAAATGAACTTCCTGGGGGTAGGGCTGGTTCCCTTCCTAAAGTCTGAGGGCAGTGGTCTGCGGTTTCTAAGGGTGAGCAGGCCGGGAGGGGAAGCTGATGTGGCGCTGTAGGGGGGCGGTGTGTGCCGGAGGGGCTGCCTGTGAGCTGGGACCCCTGCAGCTCATGCGGACTCCCTGGGCAGTGCCTCAGCGGGGGGTCCTGGGTGGTGCCTCAGCCGGGGTCGGGGTCTGCAGGCAGAGGA
>PVIY010044819.1:0-19472 GCA_004026745.1 Myrmecophaga tridactyla | reverse complement strand
CTATGATCTCTGCCATCTCTGGGGCACACATTCAACCCCTTCAGAACAATGGGGTGATAGCCAGGCTCCCCCCAATCCCAGGTTTATGCACACCACTGTCTGCAATGCCTGCAGCGGCACAACTATTCCTGAGCAATGAAGCAGAAGGTCCACTCTCTTCTCCTGGAACAATCTCACCTTCTCCACATGTATGTGTGGGTCCACTTTCATGGCCCAAATTTGCTTAGCTTCAGACCTTAGCCTCCAAGGTTCTCACTCTGCCAACTTTCTGTCCCCCTTTGTCCAGACTGGCAGTGGTTCTATTTACACAAATAGTCTCTTCAAAGTACTCCGGTCCATCTCCATCAAGCTCCTCACAGTTCCTCCAAAATCTTCCCCTTAACCATCCAAAAAAAAATGTTCCAACATGTCTGGTATTTGCAAACTGCAACAATATCCCACTTCTCAAGAACCAAACTGTTTTAGTCTGCCAAAGCTGCCAGAACGCAACCTACCAGAAATGGATTGGCTTCTAATAAGAGGAGATTTATTTAGTTAAAAACTTTAGTTATTCAGAGGAAAGGCAATTACTTTCATCTGAGGTTCTCTCTTACATGGGAAAGCACAGGGCAATAGTCTGCTGGCCTTCTCTTCCACCTTCTGAGTTCCCACAGCTTTCCTGGGGTGATACCTCTCTGCCTCTCCAAACATTTGGCCTGAGCTGTTAGTGCTGAGATGAGGTATGTGCTGTGTTGAGCTCTCTTCTAATCTCTCTTTTAAGCCTCCAGCTCACTAAATTAAACATCACTTATTGTGGAAGTCACCCCCCTTAGCAAACTGCAGATGTAATCATCCATAGGTGAGTTTCATGTGCTAATGACATGCTAATGATTCAAGTCCACAGCAACAGAACTAAGCACCATCATCTGGCCAAGTTGACACCTGAACCTAACTACCACTGACCCTGAGAGAATACTATGAACAACTGTATGCCAAAAAATTTTACAACATAGATGAAATAGACAAATTCCTAGAAACAAATAAACAACTTACACTGACTTGAGAAAAAAAATTGAAGACCTCAACTGACTAATTATAAGAAAAGACATTAATCAGCAATCAAAAACAAACCAAAGAAAAGCCCAGGACCAAATGGCTTCCAGGTGAATTCTACCAATCATTCCAAGAAGAATTAATACAAAACCTACTCAAACTCTTCCAAAAACTGGAAGAGGAGCTAACATACCTAACTCATTCTATGAGGTCAACATCACCCTAATAGCAAAGGCAGATGAAAGGACTACAAGACAAAAAAATTAAAAAACAAATTCTCTTATGAATATAGATGCAGATATCCTCAAAAAAAATAGTTACAAATCAAATCCAGCAGCATATTAAAATGATTATACAACATGATCAACTGGGTTTCACCCCAGGTATGCAAGGGTGGATTCCCCATAAGAACCAACTAATTTAATATACCATATTAACAAATGAAGGGGAAAAACACGATCTTCTCAATTGACACAGAGAAGGCATTTGACAAAATCCAGCATCTTTTCTTGATAGAAACGGTTTGAAAAATAGGACTAGAAAAAAATTTCTCAACAATAGTGGGCATATATGAAAAACCAGTAGCCAATATCATATTCAGTGGTGGAGGATTGAAAGCCTTCCCTCTAAGATCTGGAACAAGACAAGGGTACCCATTATCACCACTGTTAACCAACATTTAGCTGGAAGTTCTAGCTAGAGTAGTTAGGCAAGAAAAAGAAATAAAATTCATCCAATAGAAAAGGAAGAAGGAAAATTTTCACTACTTGCAGATGACAGGATCATTTATATAAAAATTCAAAAACTACAATAAAGTTAAAAGAGTTAATTACCAAGTTCAACAAGGTAGTGGGATACAAGATCAAAATGCAAAAATCAGTAGTGTTTCTATATACTAACAATGAGTAATCTGGGTAGGAAATCAAGAAAAAATCCAATTACAATAGCAACTTAAAGGCTCAAATACTTAGGAATAAATTTAACCAAGAATGTAAGGGCTTGTACACAGAAAACTACAAACATTACTAAAAGAAATCAGAGAAGACTAAATAAATGGAAGAGCATTCCTTGTTCATAGATTGGAAGACTAAATATCATTAAAATATCATTTTACTCAAATTAATTTACTGATTCAATGCAATCCCAATCAAATTTCCACCTGCCAAATTTGCAGAAATAGTAAATCCAATTTGCAAATTTATTTGGAAGTTTAAAGGGTCCTGAATAGCCAAAAACATCTTGCAAAAGAAGAATGAAGTTGGAGGAGTCACACTTCCTGACTTTAAAGCTTACTACAGGGCTAATGTGGTCAAAACTGCCTAGTACTGGCATAAGAATATATATGTTGGCCAGTGGAATGAAATTAAGTCAGAAATAGATCCTCACATCTATGACCGATTGATTTTGATAAGGTTTCCAAGTCCACTCAATTGGGTAAAAATAATTTCTTGAAGCAGTTGTGTTGGGAGAACTGGTTATCCATAGGCAAAAGAATGAGAAGAATCCTATCTTACAACCATATACAAAAATTTATTCAAAATGAATCAAAGACCTAAATATAAGAACCAGGACTCCTAGAAGAAACTGTAGGAAAGCATCTTCAATATCTTGTGGTAGGCAATGATTTCTTAAACTTTACACCCAACATGCAAACAATGAAAAGAAAAATAAATGGAGTCCCACAAAATTAAAAACTTTTGTGCATGAAAGGAATTTGTTATAGAAGAGAAAAGTCAACCTACTCAATGGGAGAAAATATTTGGAAACCTCATACCCACTAAGGTTTTAATTTCTAGAATATATAAAGAAATCCTACAACTCAACATCAAAAGACAAACAACCCAATTTTAAAATTGGCAAAAGACTTGAATGGACATTTCTATTCAAAAAAGAAGAAATCCAAATAGTTAATAAGCACATAAAAAGATTTCAACATCACTACCTATTAGGAAAGTGCAAATGAAACCACAATAAGATATCATTTCACATCCACTAGAATAGCCACTATTAGCAAAACAGAAAAGTATAACTGTTGGAGAGGATACGGAGAAATAGGAAAACTCATTCATTGCTGGCAGTAATGTAAAATGGTGCAGCTGCTGTGAATAACAGTTTGACAACTCCTCAGGAAGCTAACTGAAAAATTACCATGTGATCAGGCAATCTCACTACTAGGTATATACCCAGAAGAATTGAAAACAGGGCCTTAGATATTTGCACATTGATAACCATAGCAGTATTATTCACAATTGTCAAGAGATGAGAAGCAACCCAAGTGTCCATCAACTGATGAATGGGTAAACCATCTGTGGTGTATATGTGTGATGAAATATTATTCAGCTGTCAAAAGGATTGAAGTCTTGATGCTTGCAACAACATGGATGAAACTTGAAGACATTATGTTGAATGAAATAAATCAGACACAAAAGGACAAATATTGTATCTCACTGTTATAAACTAATTATATTAAGCAAACATAAAGAGTTAGAATCTAGAATCTAGCTTACCAGTTGGTAGATTGGGGTTAGAGAATGGAGAGTTGAAGCTTAACTTGAACAGATTTTCTATTTAGGTTGATTGAAAAGGTGTGGAAATGGATGGTGGTGATAGTAGCACATTATTGCAAGTGTAATGAACAGCATGAAATATAGAGGTAAATGTGGCTAAAAAGGGAAATTTTAGGATGTATATATTACTAGAATAAAAATTAAAAGATAAAAGATAGGACTGTACAACACATTGAACACTGTTGTAGATGATGGACTACTGTTAATAGTACAAGTATAAGAATGTTCTTTCATGAATTATATATGATAATAATACAAGGTGGAAATAATAGGATAGTATATGGGGTAATATATGTAATTTAAACTATAGATGATAGATAACAGCATGATTTTAATACTCTTTTATAAATTTTAACAAAGGTAAATACTGTTAAAAATAGTACAATTATTTTTTAAATGCTATAATCAATTATAATAAATGTTCTGCACCAATGCCAGGTATTGGGGCAGTGTATGGGATGTGGAAACTGTTTTGTAAACCCACAACTTCTCTAATAAAAAAAAGCCCCCCTCAAAAAACAGATTATGACAACTAAATTCAATACATGATCTTGGATAGCATCTAATTAATGAAGGAGAAAAGACTGAAAAGGATGTTCTTGGGACATAGGAAAAAAATTGGAATACAGACTGAAATTTTTATATCAGTGTCAAATGCCTTGAAATTTAATAACTGTATAATTGTACAGTTATTACCAATTACATACATGAATAGCCTTGTTCTTAGGAAATGTATGTGGAATATTATGTATCTAAGGACCACGAAGTATGCAACCTGCTCTCAAATGTTCAGGGTGTAGATAGATAAGTAAATGGACAGACAAATAGATAGATGAGTAAATAGATAGAGCTAGATAGATGGATATAGATAAATTGATATGGCAAATTTGGAATGTGGAAAATGTTAAAATTGATGAATCTGGTTATCTGGGATTTGATGGTATGTTGGAGATCTCTGTATGGGTTTTGTATTATTTTTTGCAACTGTCCTGTAAGTGTGAATATATTCCAAAATTAAAAATTTAAAGGAAAAACACAAAGGCAGCAAGGGGAGAGAAAGAGTAGGGCAAGTCTCCTAGTAAGAAGGAGTCTTTTATAACAATATAATTACAGGAGTGGTGACCCATCCCCTTTGACATATTCTATTGATAAGAAGCAACTCATAGGTCTTGCTGATAATCACATGGAGGAGATTGTTCAAGGGCATGAACATCAGGAGGCAGGAATAGTGGGGGTCACTTTAAAATCTTCCCACAACAATCTGTTCTCTGGCTACCAATGATTAATCTTCATCCCCTATATACAATATATTCACCCTCTGCCAATGCTTCATTCCATTATAGCATCAGTAAAGTAGAAAATTCATTGTCTTAACTTGCCTAAGCTATTATCACGAGTACACAGTGGTTTGGCTTAATTTATTGGCTCATGGTTTTGAGGCTAGAAGTCCAAAATTAAAGCATCAGCAAGGTGGTTTCTCTCCAAAGTCTGTAGCATTCTGTTGCTGGATGTCAGTAATTCTTGGCATTCCTTGGTTTATTTCTGCTCTCTGTCACTTGGCAAAGTCCTCTTCTTTCTTGCTTCCGTTACTTTCAAGTTCTTTTTATAAGGCCTCCAGTAATCTGTATTAAGAACACCCTCATTCATTTGCACCCCATCTTAACTAAAAATAACATCTTCAAGAAGTTCCTCTTACAAATGGCTTCTTACCCACAGAACAGGACATGGATCAAGATTAAGAACCTATGCTTCTTGGGGTACATCATTCAATATAACACACTTATTATCTAAAATCAGGTCTAGGTGAACATGAGGCACTTGATATAAACTGTTAAGTACAGATCTCCATCTATTGACTTGTGTAGCTGAAGAGACAAGTTATGTCTCCCAGTATACCCAATATATAATGGTGGAACAGGCATAGGGTAACAGCTATAGACATTCCCTTCAAAAGGGAGGAAGTGGATGGAAAAGGAATCTTTGATCCATAGCAGTTCTGAAATCCAGCCAAGCAAATTTTGAGATAGTTTGATTAGCTTTCAGATCTTGGGAATAATACTCTGTGGCTCTTGGTTCTGTCCTTGGAGTCATCCTTCCTTTTTCATGAAAGATAGCACATATTTTCAGCTGAGTAGTTTTATGAGCCTGCTTCCTGCCTGTAGAATTCTGGCAGTTCTACAGCTTTCATTTTGTACTCTCTCCCTTTTAGTCCACTCTAGCAGTGTTCTTACTGAAATAATTCTCTCTAGAACCTTGTGGGTCTACTGAGGATTTCAATGGGTTTCACTCCATTAGACAAAAGCTATGTCAACAAAGCCCTTTTCTACTTTTGCCTCTAACTGAGATAGCTCAGGGACAACACCCTTAACCTTCTTAGAGACCCTATAGTTTGATTGAGAGGATCTGTGAGGCATACACTTCATCCCTTTAAAGGCCCTTTGTAAGATTGAACACCCTGATCTTTAGGTATTTCTGAGGTTATAGCGAAAGGTTACATAAGCACACCTTCAGCTCTTTCTCTGTGCTACACTTTGGAAAATAATTTATTTGTTTCAGCAGCTTTGTTATTTTAGAAAGGCTGAGAATTTACAAAATCATCAAGTCATTGTTTCTTTTTAGCAGGAAAAAACATATTTTGTTTAAATCCTTTATTTAATTTTAATCAGCAAGAAACCAGGCAGCACCATTAATACTTTGCTTTGAAAACCACTAGTACTCCCCCTGCCTAGCAAAGTAGTAAATCAAATGTTATATCACATTTCTGGAGGGATTGCAGAGATTAGTGCCACCACCAAGGATTTGAAGGATGCAGGGGTAGTGATTCCCACCACCTCCCCATTCAACTCTTCTATTTGACCTGGGTAGAAATAGATGACTCTTTGAATATTACAGTGGGTTATAACAAAGTTAACCAGGTGGTGACTGCAATTGTAGCTGCTGTTCTAGATGTGCTGTCATTGCTTGTGCAAATCAACACATCCCCGAGTATCTGGTAGGTAGCCATTGATTTGGCAAGTACATTTTTCTCAATACCTGTTAGTAAAGACCATCAGAACAGTTTGCTTTCAGCTAGTAAGGCCAGCAATATACCTTCACTGCCCTACCTGAAGGGTATATCAATTGTCTAGCCCTATATCACAATCTAGTCTGCAGGGACTTGATCACCTTTTCCTTCCACAAGATATCACAGTGTTTCATTATATCGATGCCAACAAGATGACTGAACTTAGTGATCAAGAAGAGTCAACTACTCTAGACTTATTGGTAAGGATTTGCGTGTCACAGGGCGGGAGATGAATCCAACAAAAATGCAGGGACTTTCCACATTAGTGAAATTTCTAGGCATCTAGGGGTGTGTTAATTCCATCCGGACATAATAAAAATTTCTTGTTTTGGTTCATGATGTCTGGAATTCCATCTGAACACAATAAAAATTTCTTGTTTTGGTTCATTATGTCAGCTGGAACTATACAAAATCTCAGGTGCTTCATTGACTGGAGGCTGACTCCATATGTATATATTTTCACTAACACAGCAGGTGGTTAATATTGTCTGTTGACTGGAACTCATCTGGGCTGTAGTTTGGAGTACCTTACATGACTTCTCCAAGGGAATAGACTCCAAGATTAAGTGTCACAAGAGAGAAAATTTTAAGTACATAACATTTTTACTATATAGTCTAAGAAATCACATAACATTACTTTCACCATGTTCTATTGGTAGAGGCAGTCACAAAAACCCACCCAGTTTCAGGCAGAAGGGAAATGAACTCAATAACTTGATGGGGACTGACAAGTTTCTAGAAGAGCACATAGGATAGAAAACACTGTTCTGGCCATCTTGACAAAAACAATTTCCTACACATATTGATAATTTAATTAAGCATGATTTTATAAATTGTTTTTAAATAATATTGTGACACTCGTTGCTTATAGTCTATTCTTTATTATATCTCATTTTCATTATAATATGTCCTACATGCACTCAAAAGATTATGTTAGTTTAAAAGAGGTTAGTCAAAAAGGGTGGAGGAATGCTGACTTAAAACTGTAAACTTTGCTTTTATTTTTTATTTTGAAATGGACAATTAAGCATCACTGACATGTGAATACTTACATGTAAAATCCATTTTACAATAACAGAAGTAGAAAAAGTACAAAAAGTCATGTTTCCTTTTATTAAAAAAAAATACTAGTTATGTAGATATAGCTTTCATCATCTTGATTCCTTGAAAAGGCATACTTCATACTTCATTTCGCTTGGTAGGACATTAATAGAGCAGCCAGTACAATCCAGATGCAAACTTTTCATCTTAAAAACAAACACACATGCTTTGCAACTTGCCGCTACCAGCTACTTAGCTTTTTTATTAACACATTTTTGAAAGGTTTAATAGTCTTTCTTAGCTGACTCCTTTTCATTTTATTTCCTTTCTGTTTTGCACTATTTAACCCCTAACAATCTAGTCTGCTTTCTCCAATTCCACTGAAATATCTCTCTTGAAAGTATTTATATAATCAAATACAATCATTGTTCAGGGACCATCTTTTTGGCATTATCCATTATCAATTCTTCATCCATCAGATTATTCAAATTCCCATGGACATGTGTTCTCTATATTAGTATACTCACAACTGAAATCCATTTTGTACCCATTCCTTCAAATCAGTCTTTTCTCTTGACTATTATTTGACTGCTATTCTCACAGTGATCATTACCCTAAAGATTCTGATTTCAATCCTTAGTTATATATAATAGTGAGGGTTTTCCAGGGAAATAGTGTTGGCAGGAAATATATATATTTATTTTAGATATATTTTAGATATATTTTATATATCTGTTACTTTTCAAGATACAGCAGGTTGTTCTCTGAAATTTCCATCTGTTTTCCTCCCTCACCTTCATTTGACTTCTATTTCTTTGTCTCAATTGTCCATACCATGCTCCCTTTTTACTCTTCTCCCAGCAGTTTATTTTTAGCATAGGGCCCTGTCTATTATATAAATAATCAGCTTAATACAATTTATTAATCTGGTGATTTATTAATTTGTATTTGTAACATCATTACTTGAAAGTTCTCCATTAACAGTTTTAATTTTAGCTAATGTACCTTATTACTCCTTCTTGAACTAAAGATGCATTATGAGAAAAAAGTAAGTTATATATGACTAAGAATAAAAACAATATAAAACTGAATAATGACCCAAACCTCCATGTTAGCATGGGGTGTTCCAGTTGTGTTATCATATGATTCAGTAAATGAGTCATAAGCCCACTTAGACTCAACTATTACAAGTGCTTACTTAATTTTCACTCAGAGCCTTTCAAATTACTCCATTTTAAAGGAAACATTAATTATCTCATTTATCAATGCATATAAAAAGCAAATGATATTAAAACAATTACAACTTTATATTGTAGATGGGAACATTATTGTAGACTCTCAAGGTCCTCAATCAAGAAATGATGCTCTACCCTAAAGCCAAACACACTGTAAGTTGCCTGTTTCACTTACAGCAAGATTATATGACTCACCATTACACCCTCTACAGCCATTAACAATACCAAATTTCTGACAGAAAGGTAGTAACTTGCATAATGAAATAGGGGGGGAGGGGGTAGTACCATGACTCCTACTTTTCTCTTGGGATTTTGGCTTCAAAACCCCCAAAATCTTGCTCTAATAATTATAAAGATCATTATTAGTGTTGCAAGGCAAAGGATGTACTTAACTCATTTAAAATAAATAAACCATAACATTTAGGCAATGTAATGATCCACATTTTATAAGAATGTGAAGACCTGAATTATTCACTGAATTCAATTTACTTCTATTTCTTGAAAGAGTATACCTTACATTTTGCAATAAACTATTGGATACTAAATCCACACAATTTCCACTGTACATAGTGCGTTTTCTTTTTTACTTCAGTTTTTCCACTTGTTTTCAGTTTTTCTTTCTTTTGTTTCATTTCTCTTACTTTCTCAACTAATGACCTTTTACATGTTTTCTTTTTCCTGTTTTCTTTTTCTTAATTCAGATTTGAGATTTCCCCTCCAATCTGTGTCCATTGTACTCATTGGATATACAGAAGTTTATTTTGTCCTTCTAAACAGCTCTCTTGAACTTTATTAACCTTACTAATGTGGCAAGATTAGATTCACGTGTAACAGAAACTCTTTTATTTCATATCATAACTTTATATATTTAGCCTCAGTAATTGTTGGTTTCTCATTTTGTATGTATGATTAGCTTTCCTGAACTTTTAGAAAAAACCATGTGTACCAGTGGCTTTTCTAACTTCATAGAACTCACACTTCTGTTGCTTTTCAAGATACAGCAAGTTGTTCTCTGAAATTTCCATTTTCCTCCCTCACCTTCATGTGACTTCTCTTTGTCTCAATTGTCCATACCATGCTCCCTTTCTTACTCTTCTCCCAGCAGTTTATTTTTAGTACAGGGCCCTGTCTTGGAAAGGAGTAATGGTGGCTCGGTTTTGAGAATTTACAAGGGCTAACCTGCTCCAGGTCCCCTTAGGTTTACATTGCCCTGATATTGGATTGGACAAAACCCCTCCCAGTTTCAGTCGCTTTTCTCAGTATGGCCCACTGTGCTTTCCAATGAATGCATACTATTTATGGAGATTCTGGTTTTTCTCGGATCCTACAGAGGCCCAGAGTACCTATGTTTTCTCCACACAAATAATAATGCCATGTGTGTCTTGGAGATCACCTGTTTGTCTTCAGCCATTAGAATTTTGGTTTCATGGTAATACTATTGAAATACTGTACATGTTGTCCACGGGTTGATAGTTGCTACCTACTTATTGCCAGGTTTTTATGTGGTCATTTGTAGATATTCAAAAGTATTTTGCCATTCCATGGCAGAATCTTAATAGATATTTCGGCTATTGGCTTTTCTGAAACATTTTCACAATTACGAAATTTCCTATTTTACTTAGTTTTTATTCTTTAAGAAAAAATACTGTTGGATTTAATATACTATTTTTCCTCCCTTTATCTATAGTTATAGCTATATGTCAAAATATATTTTTAATATCATTCCTGAAAATGAAATACAATTTGTTTCAATATTTTTTGCTCTTCTCCCTACAATATCCATTTTTAAAAAAATATGTTATTGGGATATTTGGTCTCTGTGTAACTATGCAGTCAATAGTTTAATTTCTATTTAAGTAGTTGAGTACAATTTATATTCTGTAAAATGCACAAGTGGTAAATGCAGAGTTCCAGAGCCTTGACAAATGTACAGAGCTGCATAAATAATATTTCAGTCAAACATAAAAATGTTTCCATCACTCCAGCCAGCTACCTTTGCTCCTTTCCAGTCAATACTCCTCCCCAGAGGCACTCTGTTCTGATTCCTATCACCACAGATTAGTGCTGCCTATTTTTGGACTTTAAATAAATGGAATAGTACAGTATGCACTCACTGGCATCTGACTTCTTTCACTCAATAGAGGCAATCCCCATTATTGTGTGCATCGGTTGTTTATCTGGTGCTTTATTGTTATTGTTGTTGATGGTCATTGTTCTATTGCCTGAATATACCATAATTTATTTCTCCATTTTCCTGTTGATGGACACGTGTTGTTTTCAGTTTGTGGTTATTATGAATAAAGCTTTTTTGAACATTCTTGTAAAAATGTTTTTGTGGACATAACTTTTCATTTCTCTTGGGTAGATACTGAAAGAGCCCCTACAACTGGGTCTCTTGGTTCCCAGCTTAGATGATAGAGACACTATGTTAATCTTTGTAAAAGCCCCTTGTAATTAGGTGTCCTCATCCTCAGCAGAAGGGGATATTATTATCTTTACTGTTCTCTTTAATGTCTCCCAGCTGTGCAGACCTTTTCTGACAAAGGGAGGATTGGTCAACTTGAACAGTAAACAGACTTTCAGACCTTGATCAAAGTTTCCCTAATCAAATGTTTATCCCTATGAATCTTAGCCATAATTTAGAAAACTCTAGTAGGAAACAAGATTGCCCCCCTACAACTTCTAATTACACTTTAAATTTTCTCAATTCACAAAGAATCCATAAATGTCATCTCCCTGATTTTCCTCTGTTCCTACCCAAGTCTCTTTACCCAAACAATGCATGTAAAACCAGGTCTTGCCGTCCTTCAGGGAGATCTTAGACCATGAGGTCATTGTCTCTGCTGGCCATCAAATCACTTTCCTTTGAAATCAAGCTAGTATGTCCTTTCAATCTTGCTGTGTCAAGCAAGGACTCCAAAGACCTGCAGTCTTCCCTTCAATACCTAAAAGCAAATTTGCTGAACCACTTGAGCATAATGTGGAAAATTTGAGTTTTTTCTGGATATATATCCCTTAAATATTGAAAAGCTGATTATATTTGAAACTTGGGATTTTCTGACTTCTGAAGGTAGTACTGGATTGGACTGAGAGATTTTATACATATTGTAATTATGTGTGTTCTGAGCATAAAATATATAGATGCCTGCTTGTGTTCCGAACCCAAGGATAAATTTCTTCCTTCCTCCATTACTTGTATCATATCTGTGTCTTCTCTCTTTCATGAATACTGTTATTGGAGGGAAGTATGTGGGTTAAAAAAGCTTTGTAAATTTATTATCAAATTTACTTCTGATCATGTGCAGTCTGGATAAATAAAAACTATAGGTGGAATGGATATGGAAGATGTTAGAAAGTTTAATGAAATGAATTTTATTTTAGTCATTGTTGACTACAAGCCATGAATGGATACAGAAAGTTGTAAAGAGTTGGAGGAGGTGAATTTTGTTTGCTATAGTCATTGTTGACTATAAACTCTGAATGAATATAGAGAGTTGTAAAAAGGGGTTATGAAAGTGAATTCTGTCTGTCATTTAGTCAATGCTGAACAAAATTTAATAAGCCTATTTATCATATATTTAAAAAAAGAAAGCTTTTGTGTCAAATCAGTATTTGTACAAAATTAAAGTTCAGCTTTATCCCTGTTAAAATAATGTGGATTGTTAGTTTGCTCTTAATAATTTTTTTAATTGTTGTTACTCATCTGAGCCCTGTGTCTAGAAAACAAAGATTTTACATAAGGATAATAGCCTTGTTAATGTTCATGTTGGCCATCAGCCTTTATTTCAGAAGACAAGTCTTCTCACTGTTAAGGGAAAAACTGTTACACATGATTTGTTCTTTCACCTTGTATAAGTAAGTTACTAAAATTGTTTAACCTATTGCATAGCAGATGTTTGGGAACTATTATAGTGATTAAAAGGGAATTTCTATCCTGTTGCTGGTTAAATCTATATAGGTAAAATATTATTCATATATTTAGAGATTCTATAAAATTCATAAAATTTGACAATGTTCTATGTTTATACATAATCTGTATGATGTTAAACAGTGGTATGGTGTGGTTAGACTTGTTTTTAGTTATTCTTCAAAAAGCTACATATCACAGTAACAGCCAAATTGTCAGTTGCACTGTCTTGCTCTAATACTTCTCTACCAGTATATGCAGTCAGCTATAGGTCAGAGCTCCCTCTGTAACAAGGAAAGACTTTAAAAGAGAGGTAGGACAAATTTATAAATTATATTTTACCTGTTAGTTAACAAAACCCAGATAAATGTGTAAAAGTAAATCAGAGCAAAACCTCTGCTATGGTTTACTAATATAAAACAGCTGTCTAATATTTTATTTCTGGAAGCAGCTTCATTTAAAAATGCTTATAAAAATGAGAGCCTAGGTTGTAAGCTTTAATTGTTATCTTTAAATTCTAAAATGCTTTGCTCTTTGTATAATCAGGTAGTTCCCTGGAACTTTAAGTGTGACACCTAAGACTTAGATTTAATTCTCCAGTTCTGAAAGTCAGCATAAGTCTGTACAATAACTGTTAAAAAAGTGAAAAAGATTAAACTCTGATTAGAGATGTGATGAAACTGATCTGGTTGAAATTATAGTAAATCAATATAGAAGGTAAAAAAATAATAATATTGTATTTTAAAGGTATAACTTTTCTGTGAAACAAAAAGGAATGCTTATTTTGTCCAAAATTTAAGTTTTCTGAAGCACACTATCTAATGTAATCTGTCTAGTGTTAATTTAAAAAGCTAATTCAACTTTATTTGATATAGAACCTGGAATAAGGAATAAAATCTTAATATTCTGTACAAGTTACTGTTATGCCATGATGCATTTCAAAGCATTTTTGGTAGAAAATGAAGTGTTTGCAAAGTCCCTTGAGGGACTGGGAAAAATAAAACAATTAATTTTCCCCACCTGGGAAATGCTTGACATTTTCCTAAGTAAGAGGGACTCCCAATTTAATAAGCCAAGGCCTCAATTTTGAAGCTTGTCCTTATGAAACTTATTTCTCTAATAGTAAACTGAACCTACTTCTGATTAGTGCTTAGGAGTCATCTCTAGAAATGCTCTGCTGTTGCTCAAATGTGGTCTCTCTCTAAGCCAAATTCTGACTTTACCCCCTACGTGTGACATAATTTGCAGTGGTGTAAGCCTGGTCCTGGCTTCATGGGACTTAACTGGCCCTGGCACTGTGAGCCTGGGCCTGGAATCATGGATTAACTGACTAAAAGGGGGAAAGGAAATAGAGTTTCAATGGCTAAGAGATTTCAAATCAAGTTGAGAAGTCATTCTGGAGGTTACTCTATGCAAATTTCAGCCAGATATTACAAACTGCCACAATATGGCAAACCTCAACCAACAGTGTTCCTGGAAACCCTGAAAGATATCCTCTGCTCAGTAAATTTTACTTAAGTTTATTTTTCAGAGACTTGACATGTCCAGATTGTTCCAATATCAGAGAAACTCTGAAACCCAGAGATACTGGACTCTCCAAGAATAACCAGTTTCATTGTATAATCCCTTTGCCCCCTAATGACAATTCTCCTTTTCAACTTTGAAGCAGTTAGAGAGTTGTCACCCAGATATCTCTCAAGATTAAGAGACATTTATCAAATGAGAGGGAGGAATTGTAGCTGAGAAATCAGGATTTAAGAGATGATTTTGACTATTGAATCATTATATAGATATTCCTTTTTGCTTTTTGGTATATTGGAGTAGACAGAGGGAAATTCCTGAAATCTCTAAATTAAAATACAGTTGCCTTGATCTCTTATAATGATTGTTTAGCCCTTATCTTCTGCCCCTGTGATTGAAAAAGCCTTGTGACTAACCTTCATTTGTATCCATTTATCCAGTTGTTCAACTTTAAAGTCTTATAATCACTAAGGACGGCCCTAATGTTTATTAATGAAGGGTCTTGGGTCCACCCAGAACTAACCCACCCCAAGACCAAAGTTATCTTCATGACCAAGACTGGATCTAACCTAAGTAGGTCCACTTGGCATGCACAATAGCTTAGAATTTAACCTGCAAGTCACCTATACATCATTATAATACTCCCTCATTTTCTTACCTGTGACCAAGCATGTAATCAATCTGCAAATGCTCAATAATCAGGTCACCTCTAATTACAGCATCTGGGGCCAATGTGCTCATTATCCTAAACTCTATGCATCTTTTTTTCTAATAAAACTATCAGAATTACTGCAGTTCTAAGATAGATTTTGGGTCACTAGGCCATCTGCTCTCCTACTACATGCCTAGTAACAAACTCTCTCTTTGAAACCCCGATGTCTCAGGTATTGGTTATTGAGTGCATCGGGCAAAAGAATCCATGGCCGTTGTCGAGTAACAAAACTTTTCTTAAAAACTCCAGTTTTCCAAAGCAGCACCATTTTACATTCCCACTAGCAATGTATGAATGTTCCAGTTACTACAAATTCTACGCTATTTTTATCAAATATTTGCATTAAGGTTTTGAAATTCCATGAAATGATTTAAGATGTCCATGTTTTTGCTATGACCCCAAATATTTTAAATATCGGAGGAATTATCTGCTCTCTTCAAGGCATTCTCCCCATAATATCTGTCACTCAGGAATCATCAAAGTTGATTTGGTTAATCTGGTTAACTAGGTGGGTATTCCTTCTTCCCTCAGTGTTCCAGCGACATCCCTTCAGATGATAATTTTTGCTCTTGTTGAAAGTTTGTTTGGGCTTTCTTGCTAGAATCTCCAATTTCTTAACATTTATGGGATTTAGCAAGAAAGGTCAAACACTTAAAGTTATATATGAAAAGTTAAGATTTCAGAGCAAAGAAACGGAATGAGAAATTTAGACAAGTCTTATAATACTTAGTGTATCATGTGAAATAATGAAAATGTGCAAATTCATGGTCAGAATTTAGAATGCATGTTATCAAGGGTAAGGGTGGGGGTGGGAATGGGGAGTTAATGGCTAATCATTAACAGTACAGTTTTTGTTTGGGGTGATGAAAATGTTTTGGTAATGGATGATGGCGATGATAGCACAACATTGTGGATATATTTAAGACTAATGAATTGTATACTTGAAAGTGATCACAATGGGAAATTTTAAGTTGTATATATGTTACCAGTATTTAAAAGCAAAAAAAAAAACAAAACTCTTATGTGTAAAAAGAATCAAGAGAATACAGATTTGTTTGAACGATAAAGGATACAGCCTCTAAAGAGGGAGAAGGAATCAGATTTGTTTTCCTTCCCTTTCTGCCCACCAAAATATGAACCCATGAAGGCAGGATTTTTTGTCCATTTGGTTATTGTTGTTTGCCCAGGAACTAAAACAGTGCCTAGTGTATAAGAAATCACTCAATACTTGAGAATGATTAAATAAAAGGCAAGAGGGGAATTAAGAAATTAGCCTTAGAAAGGCGGCTAAATGTCTTGCTTAAAAATCTTCAATACCATTTAACTGTATTCTTGGAAGTGGTTAAAAAAGGAAATTCAATGTTGTATATATATATTACCAAAATTAAAAATTTTTAATAACCCATAAAACTATAAAACATGGTGGACCCTAATGTACACTATGCACTAAAATTAATGATGTAATTATTAAAATATTGGTTCATCAATTGAAATAAAGTTACCACACTATTTGCAAAATGTTAACAGGGAGAACTGTGCCTGTGTGTGTGGAGGGGGGTGTATTTGGGAACTCTGCACTTTCTATATGGTACTTCTGTAAACCTATTAACTATGCTAATAAAAAATAATAAAATTTAAAAATCCCCAATATACTTAAGTACCAGGTGCACTCCATATGCTGTAGTATGGCATTTCAGATCAAGCAAAACTTACCCTAACCTATTTATCTACATCTCTCCCTCACACTTAAAACTGAATATTTTGCATTTACCCCCAAACATTTTTGTATCATCCATGTCATTATGATTTTCCCTCTACAAGGAAAATCCTTCCATACCACTATGCCTGATGAAATTCTACTTATCTTTCCAGAATTCACTTATTAACCCCATTGCAAAGATCTCCTCCACCTCTGGGTTAAGAGCAGAAGATAAAAGCTGGAAAGGGAATATGTATCCTTTACATGTGGGTGCTGTAATTCAGTCCTCAAACATTCTGGTGAGATGGGTGTGTTCACATTTGAAGTTTAGGAACAGAGGCTGAGAGATTGTGATTTGCTAAAAATAACATAGATAATGGTGGCAGAGTTGGAATAGAGCCCCAGATGAACTTGATTCTCAAGCTTGTACTCTTTTCACTACACCAAATGGCTTTCCAGAGCCATCAATCATTCCTTTACCTGTGATTCCTTGGTATTTATTCCACTAGGAAAACACTTACCTTTTGTATCCCAATTATAATACTCTTTCAATACACCGTGTGTTCCTTGAGAACAGAGATTGCTTTATTCATCTTTGTTGCCCAAGTAATTAGCAAAGAGAGTAAGGGCTTAATATATGTTGGTTGAAAGTGACTTGTAGCTGTTGTTTACAGAATCATGCTAATGCTGAATGAACTTCGTATTACGTATGTTAAAACCAGACTCAACTCATTTATGAACAAAGCTTTCTCACTCCTTTCCCAGGCAAAACACATGTATGGGCAGCTCCTCCAGCCACCTCATTTTCAAAGAAAGTACTATCAATCTGATGAAATGAATGAAGTCTTTTGGGACAGTTCTAAGTCATGAGGGCTGCAAACAAGGGTGGAGTTCTTAGTAAATCTCTAGGCCTGCTTTCTGTCAAAAAAAAAAAAGGCACAGCCTTAACAAAAAAAGCAATGTTTCCTAACCTGTTTCAGAAGATTCACTTCATAAATACTTATTGAGTGATCGACTAACACAGTGAACAAAACAGGGGGGGAGTTTATATTCCAGTGAAGGGAAGAGGTAAGAAAAAAGTAAAGAAGGGTAAAAGAAGAGTGCATGATGGGAGTGTGAGTGAGGTACCATATGAGGAGAACTGAATGAAGTTCAAAGGAAAAGCAAACAGGCCAGCATGGCTAGTGTAGTGAGCAAGGGGAGTATTAGTAGGAAATAAAGTCAAAGAGCTAACAGAATCTAGGTGATGCAGAGCCATGTTAAAGATTTAGGAATTTAAGTATGATAGGAATTTAAGAGTTTTGAACAGGAGAGTAACATGATCTGAATTGATTTTTAGTAGTAAAAATGCTGCTCTGCAGAAAAGAAAGTAGTTGGGTAAGAGTACAAGGAGGAAGGTCAGCTAAGAGGCTACTGAAGTAGTCTAGCGAGAATAATAGCTCAGACTACAGCTGTTGGTGAGAATGGTGAGAGGTCATATTCTGAAGTTATTTTGAAGAACTTTCTAACAAGATTTGCAATGCATTGAAAGCTATGAAAGGAAATGGAATCAAGAATAACTTGTTTTCAGCCTGAGCAGCTGGGTGAATAGATAAACCCCTTAGTAAAGGGGGTAAACACTGAGAGGAAACATAAATACATTTGAAAAATCAAGAGTTTTATTTATGGAATATTTGTACATGAAATTATATAATCTAAAATTTACTTCAGAATTATCTGGAAGGGTGTAAAATTATGAAACAAAATCAATCATTGACAACTGTTGAAACTGGGTGATGTGCACAGGCAGGCTCATCATACTAGTCCTCTTTTGTATGTTTCAATTTTTCTATATTAATGCTTTTAGAAGCACAGTTATAGTTCGACATATTAAGCTTGACTGGCCCATTAGACTTTACGCAGAGATGTTAGATAGTTAGATACGTGTATTGGAGTTCAGATAGACAGATTTATGTATATGTATTGGAGCTCAGCAAAGCAATCAGAGATTAAAGAAATGTAGAAATTGTCAGTATATTTAAAACCATGGAACAAGACAAAAACATTTACGGAGTGAATAAAAGCAGAGAACAAGGTCCAGCACTGGGCAACAGAACTCTCCAACATGTAGTGAAAGGAAGATGAAAGGAATCAAGAAAAACTATTTGCCAGGAGTTCTGCAATTCGTATCAAACACCACTGAAAAATACATAACTTTGCGAGTAATCCCTCTCTAAGAAAGTATCCTAAGAAACTAACAGGACTAGTACATAAAGACTATGTAAAATACTTATCACAGTGCTTAATAGGAAAAGAAAAATAAAGAGTGGTGACATGGTGAAATAACCTGAGTTGAACAATAATGGGCTAGCTAAATACATTACAATTCATGGAATGGAATATGTACAGCAATTAAAAATGATATATTTTGGGGATCTGTAAATATATTCATAATTCATTCAATGGAAAAAAGCTGATTAAATATAGCATTATAGTATGACTTATAATGACTGGTTATACTGTAAATATGGATTTACCACTGATACCTAAAATGGTAAATATTATCATCTTTGGTGTTAAAATTATGGACATTTTCTTTTACTACACTTATCTGTATTTTATAACTGTTCTCAATACAATAAAAATATACAAGTTCAAAATTTTAATAAGGCTCATTCAGTAATATAAAATACAAAGGACCTTAAAAAGGAATCT
>PVIY010044818.1:0-11046 GCA_004026745.1 Myrmecophaga tridactyla | reverse complement strand
AGTGGCAGGATCCTATTTCTGTGGCTGCATCAGCTCAGTTCTCCAGACCAGCATGACGTTCAATTTATCCTTTTGTGCATCTCGCACCATTGACCATTTCTACTGAGATGACCATCCACTTCAGAGGATTTCATGTTCTAATCTATACATTCATAAAATGATTTCTTTTTTCTTATGCAGCATTATAATTTTGCCTACCATATTTGTCATTATTGTGTCTTATATTTATATTGTGTCCACAGTCTTAAAAATGCACTCTACTGAAGGACGTAAGAAAGCTTTCTCCACTTGCAGCTCTCAGTTGGGGGTCGTAAGCATGCTGTATGGTGCCATAATTTTTATGTATTTCATTCCTGACAGATTTCCTGAGCTGAGTAAAGTAGCTTCCTTATGTTACACTCTAGTGACTCCCATGTTGAATCCTTTGATTTACTCTCTGAGAAACAAAGATGTCAAAGAAACTCTGAGAAAGATCCCGGAGAAAAGATATATCTTTATTTAATTCTTTCTTAACAGTGATATAGTTGAAAGTCTTTGACTCACAATAATTTAGTGATTAATTGAGGAAAAGAATCCTCCAATTGACTTTAGAAATATTTAATCTTGCAAAGTTGTTTTCGTTTTTGTTTTTGTTTTAATTCTTTGTGCTCACTGCTAAAGAATATATTTGGACTCCATTTTCCTTACCTATTGATTTTGGAGTGGTTTTCTCCTTACTTGGTCTTTATTTTGGATGAAGGTAATGATTGCCATCTCAATGCTTACAGAAAATATGTTTTCAAGTTTGCAGCTGTCTTCTTGAGGATGTTGTTTGGATGTATCATTTATCTTGAGTTATAAATATATGTTACATGAATGAGTATATAATAGGCAGAGGTAGCAAATTCCAACATAATAAACAGAAGGAACAAATTCCCACATTTACTTAAGAAATCTTTTAAATGTGTTGTTAGAGTATCAGATACTCTGCAATATGTAGAATCAAAAATGTGACTTTATGAGCTACCCTTATTTGTCAAAAGCCAGAATGAATTCACAGCTTCTTGGGCTTGGATCATGCTTATTTTGTTCATCTTCTAAATATCTACTAGATAAAGAAATTATTCTTGAAAATTTGCCTATTCACAGGAAAGCTGTAATGAAAATAAACCAAAAGTCAAATTAATCTATTTCTGTTAAATATGCCTTCATGAATATCCATTCTTCAAATTGTATTTATTGAATTCTGATAGATTCTTGGCCTTATGAAAATCCTTAGATTAAATAATTTTTAACTAAGACGCTCATAGTCAAATAAGAAAGGCCAAGAAAAAATTAAAATGTCATATTATAAATATAATGAATAAAGACAAATATAGAAGCTATAAAGAGAAAGGAACCTCTAAATGTGAATGAACACAATGGCCTGTGATTTGTAGGCACACTTTAAAAATAGATAAAATTTATTAAGATGAAATGATAAACTTTTTCCTGCAAAGTGAAATAAAGAATTATGTGGTGAATTGCATAAAGTTTAATAACTAAACCTGAATGCACAGGACAAAGAGTGATGGGGGGTAAATTTAAAAGAAAAGCACTGGAATCATGAAGACATATATGAGAAGCATAAGAGGATTGACTTTTTCCTGTAGAAAGTGGAGAATGATTGTGGATTCTTAAGAAAGGTAGTAATGTGATCTGACTGGCACTGGTAACACTGTGGAAGATAAATATTCCTGGAAGAAGATGGGAGACCCAGAAGTGTGGTAGTAGTCCAAGTACCAGGAGATGATAGCTTTAATAAAGGCAGTAGCATTAGATGTAGTGAAACAAGGGATATTTTTGATAGCAGGTAAACTAAGCTGGATATATTGATTAAAAATTATTTGATAAAATAAGAAGAGTTCAAAGTAAATCAATAACCTCTAATGATTGAGATTACAGTAGAGAAATCTGCCCCACAAAATGAAGAAGTTAATATAAGAGTTAAGAATTAAATTACAAGTTAAGAATTCAGATAATAAGCTCAAGAATGAGGCTGTTGTCAAATTCTGTTTTAGCCATGTAGCTTGGGCAAGTTCTATAATATCTGGACATGTTAATTTCTTCATGTAAAATATGGTGTATAACAGTTATCTATCAGAATTATTTAAAAGATAAATGACACTTCATATGAACTTGCTAAATCCACATATTTAACTAATGACATATTTGTTATTTCCTCATACCCTGAATCTATATCTGAGATATGCTGACAGTAATTAACTCTGCCTATTTCGGGTAAATCTCTACCATGAAATATTCCCCACAACCCAGGCAGAGGTAATGCTTTCATTTCCACAGCTAAATCTTGAGAAATCACTCACTTCATTATGTTAGGCTTTACTCTTGTCTATGTTGAGAACTATAAGAAAAGATTGAAAAATTAGAAGAAAGGAGCAAAGCTCCAATTAGATGGAAAATAGCATCTTTCATCAAATACTACATCCATTTATTACTCTAGTCATGTCTTTCTTAAAGAATTCTCTTATACTAGGCCAAATTTCTCCTCTTCACCCACATATTTTAATATAGGAGTTTGGAAGTAATACAGGACTACCTAATTAGCATGTAGTCATGACATAGTAGTCATGTGTTCATGACATATTTTTTAAGTTTTCAAGTTAAGTAATCACTGTGCTAAGGTGGGGCCTGGTCATCTTGCTGAATGGAGCAGAATGATTAAGTTAGTAAATGGAATATTTATTAACCCTTCCCTGGGGAGTAAATGTATAATCTTTCACACAACACTCCGAGTCCTAGAAAGGAATAAGCCTTCAATGAAAGAGGCTCCTAATTCCAGGCACTTGAGTCCAGGCACAGAGTCCTTTTCCACTGGCTATCAGTAGTCTTAAACTGAGAAAGCAGGGCCCTAACATTAATAGGTGTCTCTCAGGAGATAAGAATGTTCTTCTATATTGTCAATTATCATCAGAGAAGGGCATAACCAGACTTTTCAGGGATAACTGGAAACTAGCTTTTAACTGACACTAATTTTTGGAGATAAATCTGCACCCTGGCTCTGAGTCAGAATAGTTAATGAAGGCAAAGTAATCAATAGAGTTTTGGCTTGTGATTATTTCCTTTGTCTGAGAACACAGAGCTTAAACAGGCACAACCAGCAACTAACAAATTCTTAACATTTAGTTCCTTAGGCGTGGAGTGTACACTATTGAACAAAAAAAGAGACATGTAGAAGCCATTGTAATTGCTTCTACCTATCAAAATCATGAGATTTACTGGCATGAGTTAATACCACATTCTTGATTGAAGAGATTAGTGTCACAATCAGTAACTTGAAAACTGCGGGGTGAGGATCCTTATCACATCCACATTTAATTAGTCTCTTTGGCTTGTGCAAAAGATAGATGGGTCTTGGAGAATTTGATGCTTTGATTGCAGAGCTCAGTGTCACAACTGGTGACTTGAAAAATGCAGGGTGAGAATTCTTATCACACCCACATTTAATTAGTCTCTTTGGCTTGTGCAAAAGATAGATGGATCTCAGAGAATTAAGTGTATTATAAGAGACTTCATCAGCTGATGACTCCAATAGCAAATGCTTCTCCAGATTTGGATTCATGTTCATGTAGATTAATGCATGCCCTAGTTTCTAGTATGCTGAAATTCATCTGGAAAATGCTTTTTTCCTGGCTATCTATTAGGAAACTTTGTGAAAATCAATCTGACTTCAGCTGGAGAACCAGCAATACAGTTTTAGAGTATTACCTCAAAATGATATCAACTGTTACCTTTTATTGCCTTTTCATTGCATAAGACATAATGCTGGTCTGTTTCATTGATTACTTCATGTTTATTGCACTTGGAAGATGTGTATAGGAACTACTCAGATGCTTCCTTCTTGGTAAAACATACATGCCAGTGGGTAGGAATTAATGAAAAATTCAAGAGCCAGTTGAAATTTCTAGTCATGTTAGTAATCTGGGGTGGGTTGAGTTGTCATTTCCAAAGCAAAGGACCAGTGGCTACATCTGGTATAATCTACCCATAGAAATAAAATAAATGGTTAGTGGACATCTTTAGATTTTTTAGACACATATAGCCCATTTTGACATGCTATTTATGTTGCCAGTTTTCATGGGGCCCAAAACATCTGAAGACTTTATAATAGTTAGGCAGCAGGGATGTAGACTAAGTGTGGACTCAAGAATATCAACTTCCATGCCTCAATGTCTCCATTTACTGATACATTAAAAAATTACCAATAGAAGTCATTAATTGTGGCTCTCTCAATACCACCATTCTTTGAGAGGATAGGTAATCTACTAATGGGAAGGTTAATTATTTTGGACTACTGCTATCATGTAAAGGGAAGTACTTTTTTCTCAATAGAATGCGTACTCACTCTGAATAAGAATTTCCTTTCTCTGATGCCAGTGCTGCCACTAAAACCTTTCTCCATGGACTTGGAGAATGCTATATTTACAATCATGATATTGTAGATAGCCTTGATCTTGAAAAAATAACTAAAATTACAGCAAATGAATTGTGGAAATAGACTCAGGATCATGGTATTTAATAGGATTGTCGTATTTCCCATTAGACCAAAAGCAGTTGGTCTGATAACACTGTGGAACAGTCCTTTAAAGATTTTGTTACAGTTACATCTAGGTGGCCAAACTTATAGGACTGAAGTGATACACTCAAAAATGCCATGTAACTCCTAAAAAAGCAGATCTCTCATAGCCAAGATTTGTTAGTACAGAATCAAGGGATATAAATGGGTGCATTTCTTCCCAGTTTTAATACTTAGTGATACTCTAGCTAATTTTTTGCTAAATATCCCTATGTGTTTGAGCTGTGCTGGTTCCCAAAGGATAAATGATTCTACCAGGAAACACAACAATTGTCCCATTAAACTAGAACTCGACCTGCCATCTGACCACTTTGGGTTCCCTATACCAGCAAACCAATGGATATGTAAGAAGAGTAGTGTACTGGCTAAGAGATAAACACTGACTATCAGGAATAAAAATTTTTGCCACTATATGGTAAAGATGAGGAAGAGAATGCCCAGAATGTTTATAAGGGTGCAAATGTTAGAATAGTTTCATTATTTATGGCCTAGTATCTACCAGTTGTCAGGACAGCTCAGAGAAAATTTACTGCCCAAAGATAGTGAGGAATATGCTAATATGGAAGTTATTACTATCTTTGAGAGGTTCAGAAAAGGCTACCCTCTGTATAATGGGAATACCCATTGAAAAATTCTGCCATGCGATTTAGATCTCTAATAATAATGAGGATGATATAATCTCATAATTATAGATGACAGAACACTGGGTTGCAACATTCAATTATTAAAGCCAAACTAGGTAATTATATGACAATGGTCAGCAAAGCCAAAATGCAATGAAGGTGTATTTGACACATCTTGGGAATTGAATTACATCCTCCAAAAATGGTGTGTTCAAGTCCCAATCCCTGGTGCTGTAGATGTGAACCCATTTGTAAATAGAACCTTGATGATGTCATTTGTTAACGTGTGCCCAAACTGAATGAGGTGGGCCATAAGTCAATTTGAAGTCGTTGTAAGCAAAGGAAATTGGACATGGAGAAGAAAACCACAAGAGAAAGTCAGAAATTATGGATACTGGAGAAGGAAGGGAAAGACCTTGCCATGTGCCTTGCCATGTGTGAGAAGACCAAAAGACCAAGGACCAGCATCAAACCTCAGAAAGCTACAGTCTTTTTAAAGAAAACATAGCCTTACTGATATCCGGAATTTGGACTTCTCCTGACCTCAAAACCACTGTAAGCCAATATATTCCCATTTTTCAAGCCAACCCATTTTATGGCATTTGTTTTAGCAGCTGGGAATCTAATACAATAAAAAACAAATAAAGAATTCTTTGACCAAATAAAGAACTTTCAAGAGATATTAAAAAATATATTTTAGTTTTCAAAGCTGTTCAGGACACAGAATTTTGATTATGTATAATTTGCTGCATATGTTCTAAGAAAAAATATAAGATAAAATTAATATTACAATATAATTTTTAACAATTTATTGTTATGTTAAAAATTTTCTAGTGACCCAAATGTTCATTGTCAGAAAAAGATGTAACTATAACATAATATAATTTATGCTAATACTTTTACAGGTTAAATATAAAATGAAAATATAAATAATTATTACATCTTCAAAAATAGAACCTCATTTCATAGCTCTTTCTCTTGAATAGACATAGAGTAATAGAAACTCACTAACAGAGTGCATTCCTGATGCTTAGACAGTACCTGTTAAGTAACATTCTAAAAACATAAAGGTCAAAGAATAATTATGGAAATGGCTGACTCCAGGTCTGAGACAGCAAAGACTAAGCAAGTTTGGACTACTTGTTGAAGTGGAAAACAAATATTAAGTGTCAAAGGTTGATGAGATTATGTTAAAAGGTCCCCGCTAGAGGAACATGAGATATTTTTAATTAAACAAATAATGGCTGCATTTTATTGAAATAATTTAAACACCTAAAAGCACATGATAACTTTGAAAAAAAATCAACAAAGCAACAAACTGGAGAAAAAATGAAGCATAAAGATAAGACTTTCATTGGTCACCAATGGAGGTAAATAACATATAATGCTTATCTTTGGTAAATAAAGAAAAATATGAATTTTTTTCTTATGTCCCCTAAGAGTTTTATTTCCAGGTAACTTACATAATACTGGCTATGAGAAAAAAGTACCTTCCCTCACATAAATATTTCTGTTATTATACAGTTTGTTAAATATTACAGAATTGCTACTTTCAGCAACATTTTTCAATCTCTAGTCAAGTAATTGGTAAGGCATTGATCATCAATAGATATTGAAGCATTAGGATAAATTTTAATGGGAAAGCCAATGAAATAATGAGGCTCCCCCATTATAGATGTGTTGGTATGACTTTGCATTAAAATATCAGGACAACCAGAAAATATATACCTACTTGTATAATGTAATGCAAAATACACAGCAAAATTTTAAACTATTCTTTCCCTTCAAAAAGTTGAATCTGAATCTAATCAACTCTTTAGACCTAATTTCCAATTATTAAAAAATACAGAGACTTGAGAATCATGAGAAAACAATGCAACAACTCCACAATTTCTGGTAATTCATGCAATATCTTTAAAAGACCATGGAAAAAAGTGGGAACAATGAATGGTCTGGAAGATTGTCTGGGGACCAAGTTTGGCTAGGTGTGTATTATACTTATAGATTTTTCTCATTCTCAAAAAGCAACTTGAAAATGTTCTTCATTCATAATTGTTTTAGAAGAAATCATTATGATTTAACCATATCAATTAAATCCATTGTGCTTATCATTTGGGGTGCTCAGGCCATTATAGTTACACAAGTTCAATTTTATGGAAGAAGAAAAAAACTGTAACTCTCCACAGGTAGAAAGAGGACTTTCACCTTAAATTACTGTAGTATTCATATGCATGACATAATTAATCATAATTAATTAATAAATAAATAATGAATTATCATAATTAATGTCCACAAATTCTTGATAAACAGATATATATATAAAATTGTACTATAACATTTTAGGAGTCCATTATCTTGTTCACTAATTTGTGCTTTTTAAATGGACAGATTTTATGTTAGAACAGTTTTAGGTTTACAGAAAATTGAACATTAAGTATAGAGTTCCATATACCTCCTTCATACTGTACAGTTTCCCCTACTATTCTCTATTGCACAGTGTGGTACATTTGTTACAATTGATGAAATGCACTGATACATTATTATTTATTAAAGTCCATAGCTAACATTAGAGTTCACTCATTGAGCTATGTATTACTATGGGTTTTGGCAAATCAACCATTATGATACCATGTAGAATAGTTTCACTTCCCTAAATAAAGCCACCATGCCACTTATTCACCCTTTCCTCCCACTCTCCTCCCTGAATCCCTAAAAGCACTGATAGTTTCATTGTCTCTTAGTTTTGCCTTTTCCAAAATGTCATATAGATGGATTTATTCAGTGTGTAGCCTTTGTATACTGGCTTCTTTTATGTAGCATTAATGTGTTTAGAGTTCCTCCATTTATTCATGTTTTGATAGCCCCTTTTTCATTGTTGAGTAATATTCCATTTCATGGATGTACAACAATTTGTTTATCCATTCTGATTGATGGATGTCTCCTTTGTGGGACATCATGATTACTTCCAATTCTTGGTAATTATTAATAAGGCTAATTTGAATATTCATGTGCAGGTTTTTGAGTGGAAATAGCTTTTAACAACTTTAGGTAAATACTGTGGAGTACTATTGGTGGATTGTATGTAATACTATGTTTAGCTTTGTAAGAAACTGCCAAACTATCTTCCAAAGTGTCTGAACCATTTTTCTTTTCCACCAGCAATGAATGAGAGTTCCTGTTGCTCCACATCCTGAGGAACATTTAGTATTATCATTGTTTAGGATACTAATCATTCTAATAAATGTCTGGTAATATCTCCTTGTTTAATTTGTAATTCATTGATGGTATAGGATATTGTGTATCATTTCATATGCTTATTTGACATCTGTAAATCTTCTTTGGCACAGTGTCTGTTCATATCTCTTGCCCACATTTTAATTGGGTTTTGGTTTTCTTATTGTTGAGTTTTAGAGTACTTTGTATTTTTTGGATACAAGACCTCTAGTGATGTGTATTTTGGAAATATTTTCTCCAAGTCTGTGGCTTATATTTTCATTCTCTTAGTACCTTTCAAAGAGCAGAAGTTTTTAATTTTAATGAAATCCAACTTATATTTTTTCATGAATTGTGCCTTTGGTATTGTATCTGAAAGTTCATTGCCAAACTCGAGGCCAGCTAAATTTTCAACTATATCATCTTCTAGAAGTTGTATAGCTTTGGTCAAGATTCACTTTTTTGCATGTGGATATCCAGTTGTGGCCAGTACCATTTGTTGAAAGGACTATCCTTTCTCAATTAGAATGCCTTTGCTCCCATGTCAAAGATCAGTTGACTATATTTGTCTCAGTCTGGTTCTAGGCTCTCTAGTCTCTTCCACTTATTTATTCATGTATTCTTTCCCCAGTGCCACATTATCTTGATTATTGTTGCTTTATTGAATTAATCAAACAATCCACTACTTAACTCATTTTCTCTCTAAATTTCTTCCTAATCTTGTACCATTTATCTGTTTGAAACATCACTATTCACATTCATTCAAGTTATAAAAATTGTTATACCTATTCCTCATACTAATCACTTAATACATTCTTTGTATTTTTCCAGCAATTTTTTCACATGCATTCTTCTTCATTAACATCAATATTCTTCAATCATGTATTAATAATATAAACTGCAGAGCAGTTTCTCTAATTCTAATACTGTCCCCTTTAAATGTGTTTTCAACATAGCCTGAGAACAGTTTCCCTGATTAACAAACACCCACTTTTAGGGATCATGCTTTGAAATTTCTGTGAGTACTCAGCCTCATTATTTTAATTGTGTGCCCAAGATTTGACTCTCTCAATAAATTGCAAGTTCCATGAAGAGTAAGGGTATTTATCCCTGAGCATACCACAGAACAGAACATACTACAAAGGGAGTTAATAAAAGTTAACCAAATGAGTAAATGCATTCAGCAGTAAGATGGATAATTTTGGATCACATTCTATTTTGAAGCCACCCTTGCTTTTTTTCCATCATTAAATATTCCTTAGCAAGGATTAACACATGATAAAATTATGAAGATTCAAATTGGGTCATTCTGGTTCAAAAAGTTTTACAGAACCATATGTTCTACTTTAGGTCATTATACTAGGATCCAGCAACTAACAGTGCCTCAGAGCACTCCAAAATGACTGACACACAACATGTACTCAATACACAGTTTTCCAAGTTAATGTATATAATGAAGGTGATATTTTGTTTGTTTCTTTGTTTTAGAACGTAAATGCTGCCAAAATGCAATATACCAGAAATGGAGCAGCTTTTAAGGAGGGGATTTACTGAGTTGCATGTTTACAATTCTAAGACTACGAAAATGTCCAAACTAAGGCATTCAGAGAAGGATACATTAACTCCAAAGAAAGAGCTGATGAAGTTTGGGGTTTCTCTCTCAACTGGGAAGGCACATGGGGATATCTGCTATCTTTTTTTCCTGGCTTTTTCCTGAAGCTCTTCAAGGGGTGTTTTCTTTCTTCATCTCCAAAAGTCAATGGCTGTGAGGGCTCTGTTGATTCTAAAGCTTTTTCCAAAATGATTCCCTCTTAAAGTCTCTAGTAAGCAATCCCACCCATCTCCATAGAAACCATTGAATTAAAACCTATCACCCACAACTAGGTGGGTCACATCTCCATGAAAATAACCAAAAGATCCCACCCAGCAATATTGAATGAGATTTAAAGAACTTGGCTTTTCTGGAGTAAAAATGATTCAAACTGGCACATTCTTCACATTTTTACATGGTTTCTATGTAACACATAAAATACTGGATTGGAAGTAAACACTCAATAAACGTTTAACATTTAAAAATTGGTTATAAAATTGGAAAACATTTTATTTAAAAAACAAATTGGCATTTCCAAGGATGCCAAGAAATTAAAAAGATCTTCTAATAAATATGCAGTTACTATGAACCACTGTATTTCAACAAGCTAGACAACTTAGATGAAATGGACAACTTCTTACAAACCCACAAACAACTTCCATGAACAACTGACTCAAGAAGAAATGGAAGATTTCAACAATCCAATCAAAAGTAAAGAAATACAATCAGTCATCAGTAGGCTCCCAACACAGTAAACTGCAGGACCAATTGGCTCCACAGGGGAATTCTTCCAAACATTCCAAGAAGACTGAATATCATTCCTGCTCAAACTATTCTAGACTGAAGAAGAGGGAAAACTACCTAACACACTTTATGAAGCCAACATCACCCTAATACCAAAACCTGCTAAAGATACTATAAGAAAGGAAAACTTCAGACCAATCTCTCTGATGAATAAAGATGTAAAATTCCTCAACAAAATATTAAAAATCTGACAGCATATT
>PVIY010044817.1:0-19476 GCA_004026745.1 Myrmecophaga tridactyla | reverse complement strand
TGCCTGCAGGTCCCACCAGCGTAAGATGATGTGGTACCTTTAACTTTGGCGGACTCTCCGTGCTGGGGGCATGGTGGAGACAGAGGAGAGGTTGTAGGCTGGTTTTAATGGCTTCAAATAACCAAGCCCTGGTGTCTGAATTCCTTGAAGGAGGGATTCCACCTGAGTTGGGCTTCACCCCTCCCCTGGGGAAGGCACAGGCTCCAGACAAGCCCCCAAAAGAGCTCACTTTTGCCTATGCCTGGGGCCGTTGCAGCCTGAGAAGTCCTGCCGCTGAATCCAGAGGCAGTCAAGCCTTTGTAGAAACACAGCCACAAAAACCTGTTTCCTTTTTTATTTTTTTCCACCTTTTTGTCAGCCCTGCCCACTTGGTGCTGGTGCAAAAATGAGCAAACTCCGCTTTGATCAGGTTCATCTAAGCTGGGGGTATATTTTTAGTTGTCAGAATTTGTTAATTAATTCCACAATTGGCGTTTGATTGTGCTCAGTCCCTGCTGCTGGTACAGTTCCTTTCCTTTCCCCTCTGGGAAGCAGCCTGTGGGGGAGGGGCACCAGTTTGGGGAACTCACGGTTCTGGGGGCGCTCGCATCCGGTCCAGCTGGTCCAGACTGGGGTATGCTGTGTGTCTGGTCACTGACGTGGCCCCAGGAGCTGTTCTGTACTGTTTCTGGTTATTTAGTAGTTGTTCTGGAGGACGAACTAAAATGTGCACATTGTTAAGCCCCCATCTTGACCCGGAAGCCCATTTAAATTTGGGACATGACTTTTAAAAATTTTTATTTTTACTGTTCTTACATCCAATCAAAATTTTCCATTTTAACCACTTTCAAGTATACAATTCAGTAAAACTAATTACATCCACAATGTTGTGCTACCCTCACCACCATCCATTACCAAACCTTTCTCATCACTCCAAACAGAAATTCTGTACCCATTAACCAATAACTCCTCACTCCTACTGCCTCCAGCCCATGGTAAAATGTAATTTACTTTCTGTCTCTATGAATTTGTTATTCTAGGGATTTCATATCAGCGAAATCATACATTTATCCTTTTGTGTCTGGCTTATTTCACTTAAAATTTCACAGACTTTGAGGTTCATCTATATTGTAGCATGTAGCAGGATTTCATTCTTTTTTCATGGCCGAATAATATTCCATTGCATAGCTATACCATATTTTGCTTATCCATTCATCTCTTGATAAACATTTGGGTTCCTTCCACTTTTTTGCTATTGTGAACAATGACGTTATGAACATCAGTGTATAAATATCTGTCCAGAGTCCCTGCTTTCAAAACTTATAGGTATACACCAGAAAGTAGAATTGCTGAGTCATAGGATAATTCCATGTTCAACACTTGGAGAAACTGCCAAAATGTCTTCCATAGTGGCTGCATCATTTACAATCCCACCAATAATGGACAAATATTCCATTTTATCCACATCCTTACCAACACTTGTTATTATTGTTTTAAAAATAATAGCTAGGGTGGGCCACAGTGGCTCAGCAGGCAAGAATGCTTGCCTGCCATGCCCAAGGACCCGGGTTCGATTCCCGGTGCCTGCCCATGTAAAAAAAATAATAATAAAAAAAAAAATAAAAAATAAAAATAATAGCTATCCTAGTGGCTGTAAAGTGGTCTCTCATGGTCATTTTGATTTGCATTTTCATGTGGTTATTGGCCATTTATATATCTTGTTTGGAGAAACATCTATTCAAATACTTTGCCCATTTTAAAAGTTGAGTTGTCATTGTTTTTTTTTTTCCGCATGGGTAGGCACTGGGAATTGAACCCAGGTCTCTGGCATGGCAGGCAAGAACTCTGCCTGCTGAGTCACTGTAGCCTGCTCTGGGTTATTTTTCTGTTAAATTATAGCAGTTCTTTACATATTCTGGATATTAGACCCTTATCAGATATGTGGTTTCCAACTACTTTTCCCCATTCTATAGGTTGTCTTTTTTGATAATGTTCTTTGACATACAAAGGTTTTTAATATTTTTTCTAGGTAGAGCTGTAATAAACAAATTTCTTTTATAAACAAAATTTTAACTGAAAATCCACAGTGGATGGAAAAAAGAAGAAGAAAATATATTACATGGTAAAATCCAGTGACATTTACAATAATTTTATAGTACATTTAAGCATTCCAGGATTATATCTTTACTTGATTTCCATTTCTAAGGTTCTTCTTATAAAAATGCCAATTAAGAAAATAGGTTTGACCTCAGACCTAGCCCTGAATTTGTGTGCCAGGAAAAGCAAAACTATGCTCTTAATTTCCATCTTAACATTACAGCCTTATTTTAAAAATGGTGTGTCTTATTTAAAACACTCCCCATTTAAATGGAAAAAAGCAAGCAGCAAAAATAATTATACATAATAGTCACTAAATGAGAAGTGTTTTTAGGATGATATCTAGAATGCAATTGCTCAGTGAGTCTCCTCAATAATTACACTGACTTAGACTGACACTAACAAAAGTAAGAGTACCATAGGGTATAAGGAGCATATGTTTACAATAATGCTACCCTTATATGCAGAAAAGTGAAAGAAAATATATCAAATAGTCAAATAGCACATGCGCATCTTACAGAACTTCCACTGATCTATCAGTGCCTTCCATGCAGCGTGCTACTTTTTCATAATTGTATTAACTACCAGGAAAGGCAGTGAATTGAATTGTTTGAAGCCAGTGCTCCACAAGTGGGGAAAAGTAAATTTCATTCAGAAGCAATACAGCACAGTGTGAAGATATTGTGCTTGGATGCACATATTCCAGGATAAAACCATAGTACACTTGAAATGTAAATATAATGCATTGTTCAGAGAAAGACATTTACTACATTGTACAAAGATAAGAAGAAATCCTTAAAGCTACTTATAGCAACTTACGATATAATAAATACTTATCTATATAGCACTGTATATACATGTATAGAATGTGCATGATAATGTGTAAATTTTTTTTGTGTGCCAAGTTATTCTGTTAGCCAATTTCTAGGAATGAAAACTCCTTTTCACAACAACTTTTTGCCTCCCAAACATAAGGTATCTATACTAGAAAAGGTCTCAGTACCCTTCTTCTATCCAAAGACTGAAGATATTTTGCTTCATAACTGGCCAGAGAAGCACAATTAAAGGAATTCTAGAATTTTTTACTGCATCTTTTCACTTTGTCAGTTGTTTCAACAAGCAAATATCTTTATATATTTAAACGACCTGATGCAAATTCTTTAGCAGAGGATATAAATTCTAGATTTGATTGATTAAAACAGAACAAATCAAACCACCCTCCCCCGCAAAAAAAATTCCAGTGATTTATTCTCGTCTGTAAACCACATATAAAATATAAATCTCAAATCTCAAAATAAGCTAAAGAAAAATTTTACTTTCAGAATCTATCATACTATAAAGATTAGACTATTGGTAAGGGGGAAAATGTATATGAAAAGCTGCAACAAAATTGTCTGCCCACTATTTTTCATAAGAGAAAGTATGTCAACTACACCTCTGTCCTTTAAATTTAATAACTTCATAACTTGTTGGCAGATGTTTTAAGCAAATCGGCATATCAGATTTCATAACAAAAAAAATCCATCAAGTTCACCAAAGCAAACTTATGTAAACCTTTTATAACGAATTTAAAAAACCACACATAACTAACTGGCTATGATTCCTCTATTAGCAGAAACACACAATACAATCGTTATAAATCTGCCATATATATCAATATCTACATAAATAGATACAGATATCCAGGCAGTCTATTTTTGACGATGTGTGGGATCAGCTGATTTGTATCAGACCGCAGCATGATGCAGACCCTGCATCTTTAGGAAGTGGGTGATGAAAGCAGGCCCCCCAGCAACAAGCTGAGGTGGAAGGTGACTGAGTGGACAGTTCTCAATACTCATGGTTGAAAGTTGGCTGCAAGGAGCCAGCTCTAATGGAAGGCTATGTTGGGGATGCCATTCAGATACAGTTCTTCAAGTTCCTCCAGTGCACCAGTGTCCTCAGGAAGATGAGTAAGCAGGTTCTCTCTGAGGCCTAGATGTGTGTGATTGGTGAGCTGACCAATGCCTTTGGGAAGGGTGGTCAACTGGTTGTCAAGACTGATTTCTGTAAATCTTTAAGATGAGCAATCACTTGGCAAGGATTCCAATTTGTTCTCCTCTAGATCCAACTGTCTTAATTTCCTAAGACCGTGGGGAAAGTTTCTTCAGAAGATTGTTTGATAATACTTGGACCTTAAGAGAAACAAGACCAGGCACATCCTCAGGGATCTTTGTGAGCTGATTAGTGGCTGAATTCAATTCTACCATACAGGTCCACGTTCCCAAATCCCGCAGAAGTGATGTTAACTGATCATCCTTCGTCTTCAGCTTACTTAAACTTTTTGCTCTGGAGAAAATTTATTGATTCCCTTATGTTCCATGCTGAAAGAATAGATGGTGAAAAATTGAGATGGACAACCACTGGGTATAGCTGGAAGCAATTTCTAGCAAGGATCAAACCATTCAGTTTTACAAGGCTTGACAAAAGACTCTTTGGCAACGTTGAAATGCTATTAGTCTCAAAATTTAATTCTTCAGGTGCACTGAACTTTGCCAATGATCTGAGAACTGACAATAGTCTGTTATATCTCAGATCATGCTGACTTAGACTGGGTGGGTTTCCTACAGCATCTGGAAAGTCTAGCAGTTCACTGAGCTGCAGCATTGGTTATCTGTGGGCAGTTTCTAACTCTCCTTTGGAAGGTGTGCACATTGATTATGAGCTACATTCAGTGTAATGATACAAAATTTCTCTTCAGAATTCCTCCTGGCACCCTTGCTGGGCCCTCTTCCCTCACCCCACCCCCAACATGAGGGCCCAAAGATTTTAACTTTTGACGAAATATATTTTATCTGTTTTTTTTATTTTGTTGTTCATGCTTTTGTCATATCTAAGAAATCATTGCCAGATCTGAGGTCATGAGGTTTTCCCCAATGTTTTCTTTTAAGAGTTTTGTAAGTTTTAGCTCTTATGTTTAGATTGTTGATCAATTTTAAGTTAATCTTTGTACCTGGTGTAAGGTAAGGATCTAACTTCATTCTTATACAAGTAGACATCCAGTTTTCCCAGCACCATTTGTTGACGAGATCTTTCTTTCCCCATTGAACATACTTGGCATCCTTGTTGAAAAGAATTGGCCATATGTGTGGGTTTACTTCTGGACTAGATTTTGTTTCATTGGTCTTTATGCCAGTATGACACAATTTTGATTATTGAGGAAATTTTGAAATTGGGAAGAATGAGACCTCCAACTCTGTTCTTTACCAATATTGATTTGGTCATTTGGGGCACCTTGTGATTCCATATGAAACTGAGGATTGGCTTTGCCATTTCTGCTAAAAAAAAAAAGGTTGCTGGTATTTCGAAAGGAGTTGAGTTGCATCTGTAGATTGCTTGGAGTAGTAATGACATCTTGACAATATTTTATCTTCTTATCCATGAACAAAGGAGATCTTGCCATTTACTTATGTCTTCTTTAATTTCTTGCAGCAGTGTTTTGTAGTTTTCAGTGTACAAGTCCTTCATCCCCTAGGTTAAATTCATTCCTTGATATTTTATTCTTTTAGATGCTATTGTATATAGAATTGTTTTTTAATTTGCATTTTGGATTGTTCATTATTGGTGTATAGACACGTAACTAATTTTGTGTATTAATCTTGTAGCCTCCCATTTTGCCAAATTCATTTATTAGCTCTATTCATCTTCTCATGGATTTTCTGTACAAAGGATCATGTCACCTGCAAATAGAGAGAGTTATACTTCTTCCTTTCCACTTGGTATGCCTTTTATTTCTTTAATTCTCCTTATTGCTCCAGCTGGAACTTCCAGTACTATATTGACTAGCAGTGGTGAAAGCAGTCATCCTTGTCTTGTTCCTGATCTTAGGGGGAAATCTTTCTGTCTTTCACCATTGAGCATGTTAGCTGTGGATTTTTCATACATGTCCATTATCTTGTTGAAAAATTCCCTTCTATTCTTATTTTTCTGAGTGTTTTTATCTTGAAAAAAGAGTAGGTTTTGCCAATACTTTTTCTGCATTGAGATGATCATGTGGTTGTTTTTCTTCATTCTACTAACAGGGTGTACTACACTGATTGACTTTCTTATGTTGAACCACCCTTGCACACATGGGATAAATACCATTTGGTCATGGTGTATTATTCTTTTAATACGCTGTTGGATTCAATTTGCCAGTACTTTGTTGAGGAGTTTTGTATCTATATCCATAGGGAAATTGCTCTGTAGTTTTTTTCTTATTGTCTTTTTCTGGCTTTGGTATTAAAGTAATCAATGCTAGCTTCATAGATTGGGTTAGGAAGAATTCTCTCCTCTTCAAATTTTTTTGGAAGAATTTGAGAAGGACTGGTGATATCCTTTGAATACTTGGTAGAATTTGCCAATGAAGCCACCTGGCCCCGGACTTTTCTTTTTTGGGGAGGTATTTATTTATTATTGATATATATTATATATTCACATACCATGTAATCATCCAAAGCGAATAATCAGTAGTTCACAATATCATCATATAGCTGTCATTTATCATCACAATAGGCTTTTTTTCTTTTTTGTGAAAAATAACATATATACAAAAAAGCAATAAATTTCAAGGCACATTGCAACAATTAGTTGTAGAACAGATTTCATGTTGGAAGGGGCTGTCAATAATATGGGATGGGAGATGGAACTAGTTGGTATTCTGCAGAGGCTGGCCCTTCTTCATTTCAGGACATATCTGGTCTAGGGACTCATCTGGAGGTTTTAAGTTTCTGGAAAGTTACCCTAGTGCATGGAAACTTTGTAGAATCTTATATAACACCCTACGTGTTGCATAAGAGTGACCTCCAGAGTAGCCTCTTGACTCTATTTGAACTTTCTCAGCCACAGCTACCTTATTTGATACACTTCTTTTTCCCTTTTTGGTCAGGATGGCATTGTTGATCTTTTGGGAGGTTTTTGATTACTGATTCAATCTCTTTCCTTGTTATTGGCCTGTTGCAATCATGTATTTCTTTTTTTTTAAATATTTTTATTGAGAAATCTTCACACACATGCATTCCATACGTGATATACAATTAGTGTCTCACAGTATCATCACATAGTTGTATATTCATCACCATGATCATTTTTTGAACATTTGCATCACTTCACTAAAAGAAGTAAAAAGGAAAAAGGAAAAACTCATACATACCATACATCTTATCCCGCCCTCTCATTGACCACTAGTATTTCCATTTACCCAATTTAGTTTACCCTTTGCACCCCCTATTAATTACTTATTTTTAACTATATATCTATATCTATCTCTCTCTATATATATTTTTTGCATGGGCAGTCACCAGGAATCAAACCCAGGTTTCCAGCATGGTAGGCAAGAACTCTGCCTGTTGAGCCACCATGGCCCACCCTATAAATATATATTTAACTCATCTTTTCATACCCTGGATAAAAGGAGCATCAGACAGAAGATTTTCACAATTGCACAGTCACATTGTAAACGTTTTATCTTTATACAATCATCTTCAAGTATCAAGGCTACTGGAACAAGCTCAACACTTTCAGGTACTTCCCTCTAGCTATTCCAATACATCATAAACTAAATAGAGATATCTATATAATGCTTATGAATAACCTCCAGTATAACCTCTTGACTCTCTTTGAAATCTCTCAGCCACTAAAACTTTATTTTGTCTCATTTCTCTCTTTCCCCTTTTGTCAAGAAGGCTTTCTCAATCCCTTGATGCCGGGTCCCGGCTCATCCTGGGATTTCTGTCCCACATTGCCAGGGAAATTTACACCCCTGGAAGTCATGTCTATGTAGGAGAGAGGGTAGTGAGTTCACCCGCCAAGCTGGCTTAGAGAAAGAGGTCACATCTGAGTAACAAAAGAGGTTATCTGGGGATAGGGGTAACTCTTAGGCCTAATTTTAAGTAGGCTCAGCCTATCCTTTGCAGGAATAAGTTCCATAGGAGTGAATCCCCAGATCGAGGGCTTGGCCTATTGATTTGATTGTCCCTTCTACTTGTGAGAATATCAGAAATTCTCCAAATGGGGAAATTGAATATTTCCTCCTTTCTCCCTAGTCCCCCAAGAGGACTTTGCAAATACTTCTTTATTCACTACCCAAATTACTCTGGGATATATCAGCACATCACACTAACCTGGACAAGCCAACAAAATCTCAAATCCTGTTCAAGATTCATGTATTCATGGTGTTCAACTAAACTGACCATACAAGTTAAATTAGGAAATGCGCTACCCAAGATATAAATTTTGCTCCCTTTAGTCTTACACAGAAGTTTCGATATATGGACGATATCATCCTCTACCCTGTATTCTGATATACCTTAGTCTTATTCAGATCAGCGTCATTCATACCTCTATTTGAAGTCTAATCCTTTTTTCAACTTTTTAAGCAGTTCCTGTATGGGGTACTGCTGACTTTCATAGCTTTAGAGCTCTAGCTCTGAGTCTCAGGTGTTACATGAATACCCGAAGTTTCTGGGAATGACCAGGTTATAAACAAACAGCTCAGTATCTGAGAATTTAGTAATAACAGTTACACCTCCTGAATATATGTGACTGCTGTGAGAGCTTACTAGGACCCTTTCCAACCTGAAAACGCATGTCATCAACTTCAGTCCACCGAGCTTTTATAGTATAGTTAGTCCATATGCTAGAGGCACAATATTGTCTTTCTGTTCCTGACATTTCATTCAACATACAGTCCTTAAATTTTGTACACCTAGTTGCATCCCTCATACCTCCATGCTTCCTGCGGTTGATCAGTAGTCAACTGTACATATACATCACAGCTCCCCCTTCCATTCCTCGGCCATTGTACTCTTAGGCCACTTCCATCCATTGTGGATCTTGAACACTGCCGCCAGAAATACCAGTGTGCAAATGTCCATTTGTGTCCCCACACTCAGTTCCTCCAGGTATATACTGAGCAATGGGGTTTCAGGATCATATGGCGACCCCACCCCTAGCCTGCTGTGGAACCACCACACTGCCCTCCAGGAGGATGCATCTCTCATTTCCCTACAGGCAGTGAATAGGTACATCTCTTTCTCCACATTTTCTCTAGCACTTGTTTCTCTCTGTTCGTTTTTAAACAGTTTTATTCACACATCATAAAATTCAACCTAAGTGTATAGATATGCCTTTACCGCCATAATCTATATGAAGACATTTCCTTTTCTTCCATAAAGAATCCATACCTCTTCATCATAGTCTCCTCCTTCCACTCCCTCCCCACCTATTGATATTTAGCTTTGGAATAATGCCTTTGTTACATTCAGTGGAAGCATATTACAATGTTACTGTTGACCATAGACCCTAGCTTGCACTGATTGTATTTTGCTTGTTCTCCTCAAGCAAAAACGTTTTTTTATTTGTACACTTAATCACCATCACTGTACACTCCAGGCATTCCTAAATTACACGGTCTCAGTCTTTATCCTCTATCTTTCCTTCCGGCCACTATAGCTTGATAATCTGCTTTAAAGTCAGGTAGTGTGAGACATTCTACCTCATTTTTCTTTCTCAAGATATTTGTAGCTATTTGGGGCACTGTTCCCTTCTAAATAAATTTGATTATTAGTTTTTTTATTTCTGCAAAGTAAATTTTTGGGATTTTAACTGGTGTTGCTTTGAATCTATAAATCAATTTGGGTAGAATTGACATCTTAACTATGTTTAGTCTTCCAATCCATGAACACAGTATGCCCTTCCATTTATTTAGGTCTTCCATGATTTCTTTTAGCAATTTCTTATAGTTTTCTGTGTATAGGGCTTTTGTATCCTTAGTTAAATTTATTCCTATATATTTGATTCTTCTGGTTGCTATTGTAAATGGAATTTTTTTCTTGACTTCCCCCTCAGATTGCACATTACTAGTGCATAGAAACACTACTGATTTGGGGGTGCCACCATGCTGTATTAATTTATTAGCTCTGGTAGCTTTGCTGTAGATTTTTCAGGATTTTCAACATATAGTGTCATATCATCTGTAAACAGTGAGAGTTTTACTTCTTCCTTTCCAATTTGGATGCCTTTTATTTATTTTTCTTGTCTAACTGCTCTGGCTAGAACTTCCAGCACAATGTTGAATAACATGGTGACAGTGGGCATCCTTGTCTTGTTCCTGATCTTAGGGAGAAAGCTTTCAGTCTTTCCCCATTAAGGATGATATTAGCTGTGGGTTTTTCACATATACCATTTACCATGTTGAGGAAGTTCCCTTCTATTCCTATCCTTTGAAGTGTTTTCATCAAGAAAGGATGTTGAATTTCATCAAATGCCTTTTCTGTATCAATCAAGATGATCATGTGGTTTTTCTGCTTTGATTTGTTGATATGGTGTGTTACATTAATTGATTTTCTTATGTTGAGCCATCCTTGCATACCTGGAGTAAATCCCACTTGGTCATGATGTATAATTCTTTTTATGTTCTGTTGGGTTCGATTTGCAAGTATTTTGTGAAGACTTTTGCATCTATATTCATTAGAGAGTTTGGTTTGCAATTTTCCTTTCTTGTAGTATCTTTGTCTGGCTTTGGTATGAGGGTGATGTTGCCTTCATAGAATGAGTTAGGTAGCTTTCCCTCCTCTTCAATTCTTTTTTTGAAGTGTTTGAGCAGGATTGTACTAATTCTTTCTTGAATGCTTGGTAGAATACATGTTTGAAGCCATTTGATCCTGGACTTTTCTTTTTTGGGAACTTCTTAATGACTGATTCAATCTCTTTACTTGTGATTGGTTTGTTGAAGTCGTCTATTTCTTCTCGAGTCAATGTTGGTTGTTCATGCCTTTCTAGGAGGTTGTCCATTTCATCTACGTTGTCTAGTTTATTAGCAGATAGTTGTTCATAATATCCTCTTATTACTTCTTTATTTCTGCAGGGTCAGTGTTTATGTCTCCACTTCCATTTCTGAATTTATTTATTTGCATCCTCTCTCTGCTCTTTTTTTTTGGTCAACCATGCTAAGGGTCCATTGACTTTATTGATTTTCTCAAAGAGCCAACTTCTGGTTTTGTTGATTTTCTTGATTGTCTTCATGTTCTCAATTTCATTTATTTCTGCTCTAATCTTTGTTCTTTCTTTTTGTTTGCTTTGGGGTTAGTTTGCTATTCTTTCTCTAGTACTTTCAAGTGAACAGTTAATTCCTCAATTTTTGCTCTTTCTTCTTTTTTGATATAGGCATTTAAGGCAATAACTTTCCCTATTAGCACTGTCTTTGCTGCATCCCATTAATTTTGATATGTTGTATTTTCATTTTCATTTTCCTTGAGGTATTTACTGATTTCTCTTGTAATTTCTTCCTTGACCCACTGGGTGTTTAAGAGTATGTTATTTAGTCTCCATATATTTGTGAATTTTCTGATCCTCCGCCTGTTATTGATTTCCAGCTCATTCCTTTATGATATGAGAAAGTGTTTTGTATGATTTCAATCTTTTTTAATTTATTGAGACTTGCTTTGTGACCCAGCATATGGTCTATGCCTGAGAATAATCCATGAGTGCTTGAGAAAAATATGTATCCTGCTGTTATGGGGTGTAATGTCTGTAAATGTCTGTTACATATAGTTCATTTATTTTATTATTCAAATTCTCTGTTTCTTTCATCTGTTTCTTTTTGCATTAGTTTAGGTAAATATTATGTTTCTAGGAATTTGTCCATTTCATCTAGATTATCTGATTTGTGGGCATATAATTGTTCATAGTATTCTCTTATTATAATGCTTTTAATTTCTTCCAGATCAGTAGTGATATCCCCATGTTAATTTCCAATTTTAGTTATTTGTATCTTTTCTCTTTTTTTCCTTCTCAGTGTAGCTAAAGGTTTGTTAATTTTATTGACCTGCTTAAAGAACAAACCTTTGTTTTCATTGATTCTTTCTATTGTTTTTCTACTATTTCATTTATTTTTGCTCTAATCTTTATTATTTCCTTTCTTCTACTAACTGTAGGCATTTACAGCTTTAAATTTCCTTTTGAGCACTGCCTTTGCTGCGTCTCATAAACTTTGTTATTTTGTGTTTTAATCTACATAAATCTCTCAGAATTTTCTGTTACCCCTTGTGACTTCTTTTTTGACCTATTGCTTGTATAAGCTCTGTGTTAGCTGCCAGAATGCAATATACCAGAACTGGAACAGCCTATAAAAAGGGGAATTTAATAAGTTACAAATTTACAGTTCCAAGGAAATGAAAGTGTCCAGATTAAGGCACCAACAAAGGTTACCTTCATTTAAGAAATGCCAATGGGTCTGGAAAACCTCTGTCAGCTGGGAAGTCATGTGCTGGCATCTGCTTGTCCCTTGTTTTCAGCCTCTGTTCCTGTGGGGGTTCCTCACTTTGCTTCTCTGGGGCTGGCTTTCATCTGTTGGCTTCTCTTGGCTCTCTCCAGATTCTGGCTTGCTTAACATCTCATGGCAATGTCTGCTGGGGTCCAAGCATCTCCAAACATTAGTGTCTCTGTTCTCTGAAGCAACTGTTCTCCAAGTGTGTACCTCTGCTCTGTTGGCTCTGAAGCTTCAGTTGTTTCTCTAGGCTGTGTCTTCTCTCAGCGTTCTCTAAAATATTTCCTCTCTTAAAAGACTTCAGTAAACTAATCAAGCCCCACCTGGAATGGGTGGAATCACATCTCCATCTAATCAAAAGATCACACCCACAATTGGGCATGCCAATCTCCATATAGATAATCTAATCAAACTTTCCACATACAGTATTGAACTAATATTAAAAGAAACATTGATCCACAAGATTGGGTCAAAATTAAAATGTGGCTTTCTAGGGTACATAATACTTTCAAATCAGCACAAAGGATATATTGCTTAATTTCCAAATATTTGTGAACTTTCCAGTTTTTTTTCTGTCATTGATTTGTAGTTTCATTCCATTGTGGTTAGAAAAGATATTTTGCATGGTTTCAGTCTTTTAAAATTTGTTGAGACTTATTTTGTTTTCGAAGATGTTTTGTACAATTTCAATTTTAAAAAATTTAATTAGACTTATTTTGTGAGATAACATATGGTCTATCCTGGAGAATGATCCATGCACAGTTGAGAAGAATGTGTGTTCTGTATTGTTGGTTGGACTATCCTAGGTATGTCTGTTAGGTCTAGCTGGTTTATAGTATTGTTCAAGTCCTCCATTTCCTCACTGATATTCTGTCTAGATGTTTCCTCACACTATTACTATTGAATGGTAGGATGTTGACTTAAAAGAGAACCATTGCTTATTTACCAAGTGTCAGATACTGGGCAGGGGTTTAGGACACCAAGCTCATTAATAACACTAGTCCCCAGTTATCGAGACTTTACTATGTGCCAGTTATTTGAAACACATTATATGCATTCACTCATTTGCTACTCTCACCCATCCTATGAGATGGGTCCTGGTTTTCTTCTATTTTAAAGATGAGGCCGTCAAGGCACTGAGAGGTGACGTCACTCGCCTCTGGTGCACTATGCCATATGCCAATTCAAGTGTCCTGAGATTAGAATGATCTCATTTGACATTTTCATGAAAGATGGATATACATCAAACTCTAGGCTATGTTGGTTAATTAAACTAGAAAACTTAAATGGTTCTAATTTTTGTCTAGTAAAAAGTACCCGCTAACTGAGCGACTCTGGAGGACACCAATGTGCAATATCGTGTCCATAGGGGCAGTGCTGAAGGTGGCCGGTGTAGAGGGTTCTGGGTGTTTGTGTGAGGATAGAGCCAAGAGAACATGTTAGGAAATGGAGGTGGGGTGTGAGAGAAAGACGGGGGTGGGGAAAGGTACCTGCTAAAATGTACCGAATTTCTAATTGTCTCCCTGAAAAGACATGGTAAAAAAATAAATAACTAAAAATATATTTTTTAAGGGATAGAACAGAGACTGAGATATAAGGGGCCTGCACATGGGGCCATCTGAGGGTACAGCTGGAGGCAGGGTGCACTGGATGTTGGGGTGGCATGCACAGAGCTGCTCACGATGAAGAAGCTGCTCCCGGCCGAGGTCGCACACTCTGCTGGGTTCAGATTTGCTGTTCTCAGGTCTGCTGCTGGGTCTCCAGTACCGGGTGGAAATGTGGATGGGGCAGGAGATTAGAGGACACAGTTTTACTGCCCTTTGGGTGCTGATCAGCGGGATCAAATAAAAGGGCTTTGCTTTCCTATCTAGGTTTCTTTATGCCTAGCCAAATCCTACCCTTCTTTTAAGTATTAACCCAAGTCCACGTGACCACTGAACCCTTTCAAGCCCATTTAGTCGCTCTGAGCTCCCCCGCTTTGAGCTCCCGGAACACCTAATGATCCGGACACTTTGATTATTCCCCACCATGAGTTACAGAGTTAGTGGAATGTCTGGGGGTTGGCCTCATCTTCCTATTTGGGTTTTAAGCTTAGACACTGTGTGCTCCTTGGAAATCCCTCATGGCATCTACCATATTTTTGGAAAACAGATCATATGAGTGCCAAAAGTAAAAAAGTACCGTTCAGCTATTTCCAATCTATCTTCTTCTGGCAGGCCGTCAGCAATGGCAGGGACATCTGCAGGAAGTATAACTGCATTGAAGGAGTCACAGCTGTGGGGAAATCACACAAACAGCCAAAGATAAATGATCATGGTAGTAGTTTGGGTGTCTTTATGTGATCTCCCAAAGAGTTTTTATTTTACCCCTGGGAGAAGCCTCTATCACTCTGTTTCCTTGGAGGTGAAAGCAGGGGTGGTGTAGGCCCCAGTAGAATGTAGCCAAATATGACATTTCCCAGAGTTTAGAAACATTGTATCACATAATTTTTAACGTGGTAGGGTCAAAAATTATATTATTTCTTGGAGAGGGGGATAGGTAACTCATTTTTCATTCATATTTGTTTTCCCCCTGTTAATGCACTTCCTTAGTCATTCTATTCAACTTCACACCTTCCCTCCTTCCCCCATCCTTATGTATTATTTGGTATTAGAAGCTTAGAGCTTTACAAAAAAATTCCTGCATATTAGGGACATTAAGAGAATTGAGATGGGGGAATAAATGTATTATTATTTTAAAAATTGGCCCCAGATTTCTGTTTCAAGATGGTGGAACACACACTTACACTTTGTTTCAACTCCTTCCTTAGAAACCTTTCAATTGATGTTAAAGGAACAATAACAACAAAATGGACCAGCAACAGCAAAGAGAAAGGACACCAGTGGATAAAAGCCTTGAGTAATCCTCTGGAAGCTGGGTAGAGCACTGTCCAGTGAAAAGGAGAGAAGATTAGGAGGCCCGTAGCAGGGGCTGCAGCAGAGGGAGAAGGCAGCTGACCTCCTCACAGACCCCGAGTGGCTCTGGACTGCAAGTAAGGGAGGAGGCTGGCATGGAAAACAGGGTTTAACTGAAGGCTCCTCTGTGGGGGATATAGGTCTTCGAGATCAGTCTCTTTTCCTTGTCTTGTTCGTGTGCAGAAGTGTACATGTTTGCTAAGTATAGAAGACTGGTTGAATAAAACTGTGATGCATAGTTTTCACAGCTATAAAAAAGAATGAGGGGGGTGCATGGGTGGTTCAGTGGTTAGAATGCCTGCCTTCCACGCGGGAGACCTGGGTTCAATTCCTGGACCATGCACCCTGCCCCCACCCCCAAAAAAAGTATGAGGGGGCGGGCCATGGTGGCTCAACAGGCAGAGTTCTCACTTGCAGATCCGTGTTCGATTCCCGGTGCCTGCCCATGCAAAAAAAGTAAAATAAAAATAAATAAATAATAAATAAAATCAATTAAAAAAAAAAGAATGAGGACTATCTCCATGAACTGAAACAGAGTCATTTTCAAGAGATATTATTAAGTGAAAAAGAAAAATGAAGAAGAGTATACATGATGAGTCACTTTTTGTATAAGAAAGAGGGGAAATAAAAAAACTCCACATAGGTTCTGCTTGGCATAACAAAGAGAAGCACAGGAAGGATAAAATTGAAGACCAAGCTGCTTACGCACAAGGGCAGGGGGGATGTGGGAGGAAGCGACTCTTCTCTGAGTATACCCTGGGTGTAGTTTTGACTTTGGAAGGCATCATAATGTTCTACATATTCAAAAATAAAATCTGAATCAATAAGAAAGGCAAGGAAAACCATCCAAAACTGAAAGCAAACTGAAACAAACAATAATAGTTCCCATGAATTCCAGAATTACATTGAAGGGGAAAAAAATAGAGTAAATCAAGTGATGTGTGAAATAGTATTTGACTATTAAGCCACAGTCTTGGGTGGGGGTAAGGGAAGAATTGCGCACAAATCCTGCACTCTATTATGCTGGTTTATGGTAGTGGCTATGAGTGAAGCAATTCGGAAACTATTTTAGATGGATTATAGAATTGAGCAAGTTTTGAGCATTGTGTCAGGAGGCAGGTTCTCATAGTGGAAGAAGGGCCGTCAGACTCTGGAGTGGGGGAAGGCAAGTGATAAGCCTTTGCGGGTGGCCTGGAATTGGATGTATTAATGTGAATTCATGGTTCCTAAAGTATGTATATGTAATGTGTGTGCACATGTGTTCACATGCACATATCTATATGTGTGTAAGCATGTGTGTATCTGTCTGTGTATGCACATGTTTGCATATATGCATATACATGAATATATTTCCTGGCTTTGTCTGCTGAAGAGGACAAGAAACAGAGACACTCTATTGCACCTAGAGGCCAGAACTTGGTCTTTAATGCTGTTCCCCACTCAAAGGAACCCTGGCTCCTTTGCAAAGGCTGACTCTAGGGCTGGGGCAGGGCAGATAGAAGATAAGCTTGGAACAGTTTTTTTGGGGCCATAAAGTGAGGAAGTGCTCAAAAGTGAAGGGGGTATATCACACAGCACAGGGTGTGGTTTGAGGAGCGCGGGGTGGGGATCCGAGGCCTAGCCCTGTTGGTGAGAGACCCTCAGCATCTTCATCCTTAAAGGAGGAAGATGTGCAAATGGGTGATGGCTTTGGTTCCCAAATCCTCAGCTGCCACTTGACAGTTTGCCCCTGCACTCTGAGAAAGGGACCTATAGATGGGTCAGAAAGATCTGAGAAGGCAGGACCAATGCTGCATCACCTGGAGAGACTATTGCCCCAGGTTAATCTTTTTTACTGACTTTATGACAAAGAATGAGGTTTCTAAAGGAAAGTCCCACCCATACTTGCGAATACACATGATCGAGGGGTTCCTGCTGAGAAGAGAGATGGAGAAGTTGAATGGCTTGACCCCTGGACAGGGACCAGGCTGGTCTGGGAAGATGGGATGGCAGCAACCGAGTCAAGGTAGTGGGTTTTTCAAGAAACAAAATTCATCCAATTTAAAAATTCCAGTACCATGCTCCTCTTACCTTTTTGTGCATGTGTTAACACGTTCTTTTTAAAATAAAAGGCTGGTTCCAGTAGACGGTGTGTTTTACTTGTTTGTTTGTTTTTGTTTTTGTTTTTTAAATGTCAATAGTGGGCAAAATAAAACTCTGACAACTGTAAGCCAGTTCCCAGAACTATTTTGCATATTCCACTTGTCTCTAAAATCTGAAAGTCTGGGAACTACTGGATTAGATAATTTCTGCACTTCTTTTGACTCTCAGATTTTATGGAAGTCCATGGAGATGGAAAAAATTCTCTGAATTTGTTAAAGAATAAAGAAAACCAAGTGAATATTTCAATTTTTGTGAATACAAAAATGACTTGGAATAAACAAGCACCAAATAACTACATCATGTGGTTTAACAACAAATAGGTAACTCTCAGGAGCAGAAGACAAAAGGAGAAATAACTCATAAGTAATCGGAGGTAATTTACTCAAAATGAGGGCAAAGTGGAAATCTCATTAGTGGATTTGGAAGGCCTTAAAAGAGTAACTACCATTTTAATTTGTAACTGTTTCTGAAAGAAAAAGAAAGTATGACCTCAAATCTTATGCCTAGTGGAAATCTATAAGGAAATCTGTCAGGAAATTAAGAATCCTATTTTGGTTGTATAATCTGTTATGCAATTGCCATTTATTTTGAAACAAACTGGCCTAAGAGAGCCCTCAGGAACAGGAGCTAAAAGTAACAATTCATGGAGAGTGTACTTTAATTCCTGTAACGTTCATGTTTAATTCATGTTCAATTCAAGTGCAAGGTAATAGCAGGCTGACTGCAGACTGAAAGAACAGCCTTGGGAGGCCTTTCCAAGGACATTGCTTTGGAAACATTTTTTTTTAAGGGTGTTTTTTCCTAATTCTTGAGACCTGGGCCTGCTGGCAGCTAGTGGACCCAGGCAGGCTTTGCTTCTCACCATTTCTCATTTTGCTGATTCAGTCTCCTAACAGTACCTAAAATTCACCTCTGTTGAGCTTTTGATTGCATGGGTCAATTTAGGGGCTCATAAGCCACAGCAAAGGGGCCATCTGTCAGGTGGTGGTGCACCATCGCCCCCTGGTGGCGACAAAGTTACTGCAAGGAGGGGAAGGAGATTACTGAGTGTGTAAGGTGCTAGATGCTTCCCATACATTGTTTTACTTTAATTGCACAACCACCCATTGAGGGCGCTAGCATCACCCCTGTTTCTCAGACGCAGAAGTGATTGCTCAAAAGGTTTTGGTAATAAGTAACCTGACAAGGTCCCTGAGCTGGTGGCACAGCTAGTGAGGAATGGAGACAGGTTACTCTGATTCCAAAGCTTCTGCCCTTTCTATAGTGCCACTCCACGCCCCCCTCCCCCCGCCCCACACCCAGTTCTGGGGAATTCAGATTTTAGAAATATGCTAAGACAAAGAACACAGAGGCAGAGTCTGTTTTGGGATGGCAACGGGATGTGGTAGATGAGGGATGGTGAACTAAGAATAAAGGAACTAATATTTTTGAGCTTTGTCCCAAAGGAACTAATATTTTTTTCCCATATCCTGTGCTGGGTGCTTTACATTTACCTCATTTTAATCTCTTGAGCAAAGAACAGTAGTAGAGAAGAACTAAGAAAATAAACAGCAAAAGGATACTGTATAGAGAAGCATCTAGAAGTAAGCCTGGGTTTTGATTAATTGGGGGGAAGAGCTTTTCCTGCTTGCAAAGAAGGAAGAAGTAAAGTGTTATAGAGTCATAAACTTGACTCCAACTGTCTCTGCAAATACCCTGGGTGGATCGTGGGTAGGGTGGAGGTGGGGTGGATGGATGGGGTAGCTTTCCTCCTCCTACTAAAATTTAAATGTCAAGGCTGAGAGGGGCCGTTGCAACAAGTCCAATCCCCTTGTTTTATGGATGAGAGGACTGGGCCCACGAGGGTTACGGAGGAGCGTGCCCAAGGCCACACTGCTCCTGGAGGCTGTGTGGAGTCTTGGTGGGTGGCTGGGGAGTGTGTGGACTTGGGAACTTGGGATTCTGAGCCAGAGGATCCACAACACACCAGTGGTGGGTGGTGGGGTGGAGGTGGGGGTGGGTTGATAAAGGTTCCGAATG
>PVIY010044816.1:0-19488 GCA_004026745.1 Myrmecophaga tridactyla | reverse complement strand
TGCCTAAAAATAGATAGAGAAGAAAGTCAACCAACGAGAAAACAGAAGGTAAAAGAGTGAAAATAACCTCCATAATAAACTAATTAAGGAAATCAAATGCTTACACATCAGCAAAAAATAATGAGCCATACTAGGAAAGTCAAAGATACAGCCCAGTCGAAGGAACAAACCAGAATTTCAAATGAGACACAGAAGTTGAAAAAGTAATTAAGGATGGCTGAAAAGACATCCAAAATCACATCAAAAATCAAATCAATGACTTGAGGGAACATATGGCAAAAGAGATGAAGGATATAAAGAAGACATTGAGCAAACATAAAGAAGAACTTGAAAGTTTGAAAAAACAAATAGCAGAACTTATGGGAATGAAATGCACAATAGAAGAGATGAAAAAAGCAATGGAAACCTACAATAGATTTGAAGAGGCATAAGAAAGGTTAGTGAATTCAATGAAGGAACATCTGAAACCCTACACAAACAAAAACTGATAGGGAAAAAAATAGAAAAATATGAGCAGGGTCTCAGGGAATTAAAGACAACATGAAGCACACAAACATACATGTTTTGGGTGTCCCAGAAGGAGAAGAGAAGAGTAAAGGGGCAGAAAGAATAATGGAGGAAATCATCACTGGAAATTTCCCATCTCTTATGAAAGACATAAAATTACAAATTCAAGAAGTGCAGTATACCCCAAAGAGAATAGATCCAAAAAGATGTACTCCAAGACACTTACTGATCATATTGTCAAAAGTCAAAAACAAAGACAGAATTCTGAAAGCAGATAGAGAAGACAATCCATCACACAAAAGGGAAGCTCGATAAGACTATGTGAATATTTCTCAACAGAATTCATGGAGGTGAGGAGGCAGTGGGATGATATATTTAAGATTCTGAAAGAAAAAACTGCCAACCAAGAATTCTATACCCAGCAAAACTGTCCTTCAAAAAATGAGGGGGAGTTTAAAATATTTTCAGACAAACAGTCTCTGAGTTTGTGACTAAGAGACTGGCTCTACAAGAAATACTAAAAGGAGCACTACAGGCAGATAGGAGAAGATAGGAGAGAGAGGTCTGGAGAAGAGTGTAGAAATGAAGACTATCAGTAAAGGTAAAAACAAAGGGTGGGCAACAGTGGCTTAGTGACAGAGTTCTTGTCTGCTGTACTGGGTCAATTCACAGAGACTGCCCATGTTAAAAAAAAAAAGGTAAAAACAGAAAAAAAACTTGAGATATGACATATAAATGACAAAATGGTAGAAGATACTACTGCTTTTACAGTAATAACATTACATGTTAATGGATTAAACTACCCAGTCAAAAAGCATAAACTGGTAAAATGGATTGTAAAACAGGACCCATCTATGTGCTGTCTACAAGCAAGTCATTTCAGACCCAAGGACAAAAACAGATTGAGAGTGAAAGGTTAGGAAAAGATATTTCACACAAACAACAACCAGAAAAGAGTGGGAATAGCTAAATAATATCCTAAATAAATTTGACTTTAAATGTAAAACAATTAAAAGAGACAAAGAAGGACACTATGTATTAGTAAAAAGAACAATTAATCAAGAAGACATAGCAATCATAAATATTTATGCACTTAGCCAGGGTATCCCAAAATACATGAGGCAAACACTGGCAACACTCAAGGGAAAATTAGACACCACTACCATAATAGTTGGAGACTTCAATTCACCTCTCTAATCAATGGATAGAACATCTATACAGAGGATCAATAAGGAAACAAAGATTTTGTTATAGGAGATGGCTTCCTATACCTTACACCCAAAGCATGAACAATGAGAAAAGAAATAATAAATGGGATCTCCACAAAATTAAGAACTTTTGTGCATCAAAGAACTTTGTCAGGAAAGTAAAAAGGCAGCCTACATAATGGGAGACAATATTTGGAAACCATGTATCAGATAAAGTTTAATATCCAGAATATATAAAGAGATTCTGCAACTCAATAACAAAAGAGTAGCTTAAATTTTAGAGAGCGTCTACTTTGAGGTGATAAACAAGTTTTGGGAATGGATGGTGGTGATACAGCACAACATGGAGAACATATTTTATAGCACCAAATATATATTTAAATGTGGCTAAAAGGGGACATTTTAGTATATATATATATATATATAGAGAGAGAGAGAGAGAGAGAGAGAGAATAAAAATTTAAGAAGAGTCATAGGATAGCACAACACAAATAGTGAACCCTAAAGTAAACCATAGATGGTGGTTAAAAGTACAGTATCATTCTAGTAATATTCTTTTATCACTTGTAATGAGTGCATCACATTAATGCAAGGTGTTAATAATAGGGGGCTTTTGTGGAACTATATTTTCTGCATATTTTTTCTGTAAACCTACAACTTTTCTAATTAAAAAAAGGGGGGAGATATGAGGAAGACAAGAAGTATAGGGAAAAGAGAAATCTGCCAAAGAATTGCTAAAATGAGAACCAAAGCTTTTCTGTTGGTTGAATTACAACCTTTCCTAACCAGAGAAGTCTCAAAAATCAACACTTGCTACAATCAAAGAGGATGAGTCCATACACACTTTTTTCTGAGCCTTGATTTTTTTTCACTTAGCAATATAGATTTAGTCTTTCTATTTAAAATAAAGAGCTAAGAAAGACTTCTTGGTTTTTTAAGATGAAATTTGAGCATGTTTGTAAGACAAGGGGAAGAAGCCAGGGAAGACAGCGAGTAAAATTAACAACTAGACATTATAACTATGACAACTGTGACAATGCAGAAATACATAAAATCGCATGATGTGTGCTATTGTAACTGAAAAAGTATGCAACCAGGTAAAGATGGAAGAGCATATGAAAAGATGCTAACTATTGTGCTAAAGTGGTAGGATTGTGGCTAATTTCTCTCCTTGGTGTCTTAATCTCTGAAATCTTAGTATAGTCTTCAAATTAAAATAATTATGATAAAATGATATATACACAGGCTAATTATTTACAGAAGGAGATTTTGAAATTTCTGGACGCATTTCTTAAGCCTTTCTACTAAGCCTCATTCCCACTATTGCTATCTTAGTTCCTAAAGTTTTACTCTGATTTCTCATGCTTTTATCAGATCTTCCCCTCAAGGCACCTTAACAAATTTTTCTCTTTCACATTTACCCCAGCTCTTTAAGAAAATATTTTTATTTTGGTTAGCAAACATCTCCTGTCACTCTCTTCGGCATTTTTACAATTTTTGATTAATCCATTGAAGTGTGTTTCTCCCCCATTCATCACAAATCTCTACAGGAGACAAGTTTACCCCTTTAACACTGTTGGGCAACAATGTCATCAGAATCCCCTAAAATATTTGTAGTTTAAATATCATATACAATTGATGGCATCTCATCATTGTGAATGTAATGAACACCATTTAATTGTATACTTTGAAAGGGGTTAAAATGGGAAATTCTAGGTTGCTTATACAACACAAAAAAAATTTTAAAAACAACAACATGGAATTATACAACACAAAGAATGAGCCCTAAGGTAAACTGTGGGCTTTTGTTAATAATATAATTACAATAAAATGACTCAGTAATTGGAATAAATATACCGCCCTAATGTCAAATGCTAATAATAGAGAAAGCAGTGGAGGTGGGGTATATGAGAGCGCTATACTTACTGCATGATTTTTTTGCAAATCAACAACGGCTCCAAAATTTCTTTTAATATCATATAAAGATACTATTCATAAAATACTAAAAAGAGGTGGAATTTTAATAAGAATATCAAGATAATTAGCCAAAAAATAAATAGCAACCTATGGCAACACAGACCTAATTTCTTTCGGCAAGCAAGAAAAGTGGTCTGAGCAGGCTTTATCAAGACCCAGTGAGCTTTTTTTCCGTTAAAGCATGTGTCCATAAAATGAAATCTTACAGTACTATTTATTCTTAGGTCAAGTAAATGGAAATGTAAATATCTTATCAGGAGACCAGGTTCTGCTCAGTCTATATTGGCCATTCCATTGATATCACTCCTTACCTTTTAAAATTTGGCCTCACTAGGTCCCTGATATTTCCTGACACAAAACAGAAAAACCAAATAACATGTCAATTTAAAATATTAGTGTGTTGTACATGATCTCAGTACATAACAGCCCCCCAAATCTACATCTTTCTATAGCAAAGCACATCATTATCACTCTTTCTCTTACAATGTTTTTGGCCCTTGAGTTTCTTTAAATATATCTTCATGTTATCCAGTTCTCACAAGCACACTGAGAGCATTATTAGTGTCCTGTTTTACAGATAAATAGGCTGAGGCTCAGAGAAATAAGTAGTTTTGCAATAGAAGAGACTTAGTTCCCTGAATCCTGGTGAGGGCTCTTTCTACATTCCCACAATAGGCATAGATAGGTATTATTTTCTGTGAAAATATGGAGGCTACAAACAACTGAAAGAATCTATGCAGGTGTGAATCTAAATTGTTTCTTCAGATTCTCCACTGTGCCTTTCCTATAGTCTCTTTCCAGCTTCCAAGGACAAAACTACTTCACGAGTGAACCGTGATCCTCTCGGAGATTCAGTGTCTCTGACCTTATGCCTTTGTATGAAGCCAATCCACCTGCTCTCCTTTGCAATCATTGCCCGCATTGTGGTCTACCTTGGGCTCTGCCTTGGACCCCCATCCATTCTCTGATTCCTTCTGCCTCCAGCACTCAGGTGCCCATCAGCTCCTTTCCTTCTCCTCTCCTGACCTGGAACTACTGCCTGTAACCCCTAAGGGCTCTTCCTGCACTTGAATGGAAAATCTCTACTCCTCTCCGTTATCTCTGAATCATTCCAAGTCATGGTCTATGCCATCCCTCGCAACGACAACCACTGGGCCCTGTCCCAAGCACTCAATCTGGTGGGACGCAGGAGTTCAGGTACAGAGGGGTTCCTCGAGCATAGCATTTCTGGGAGAAAAGGAACGCGGAGCATTTCCTGAGCAGAACCTAAAATGAAGGGCGCACGAGCTGTGTTTGTAAGTGTTGGGGGCCTGAGAAGCAGTGCAGAGCTTGGAGGCCAGCACCACCTCTGGGTCTGCCAGTACCATCCTCAGCTCCAGAGCAATCCAATATCCTGGGAGTCTGTGGTAGGGAAGAAAAGGAGCTCCCCCCAAAATGCTCCTCATGATCCCTGACTTGACCATGAGCCCATTCTATACACTTCCCTTGCCCATGAGGCCTCCTCGGCCCTGCTTCCAGCTCATTTGCCATTCAGGAAAATAACTCTTTTTTTTCCTATAGCAAATCACCTAAAAGGTAGCTTTGCAATCTTCTCTGTAACTTGAGGGACACAAGACCCATGGCATACACATATTGAATGTCAACAAAAGACAAGTGATATGCTTGATGGAAAGAGGGGTGCAGCATGCTCTCAACAATCTAGTTGGGCTGATAGAACATAGAGGCATCTGAAAATTTACATTACAACTTAAGGCAGCAGATGCCGGATTCAGACTCTAGGACTCAGCCAATTTCCCAGCCAACGCTGCAGGACCCCACCAGCAGGGCCACTCTGGTTCCTGGTTTCTAGGCACAATCTTGACTGGGTACAAAAAATAATAATTTTTAACAAGAGCAGCTACACATCATGAGGCTAGCACCAAGTCTTCTTAGCAGTTAATTTAGCCCCAGTTCTGATAACTGGATTATTGCTAGTGTTACCGGACTCCTACTGGAGCACTCCAATTCTTGCTCAGCTCTCACTGCTTGCAGCTTGCTTATCCCATCCCATGCTGAGGTCTGGAAGTTTCCCCCACCCCTATTCTCTTATTCAAGGCAGCCGCTTGCCCTCCTGACCTTTTCAATGTCCCCCCCCCCACCCAGATTCTCAGTTGGCAGGTTCTGCCTACAGCTGAACAAAACATTTTGTGATGCTGTTGGAACCCCAGGGGCAATCAAAACCATGAGATACAACAGCCACTGGGCCTCAAGGGTCTTCTCATGTCATTCATGTAAGCATCCTGTACCTGCCCGAAGCACACTTCTGGCAGCTGCCTGTCATTACCTTCAAAGTCATAACTCCCCATTGAAAACAAAGCCAGATGCGGCTCGTATAACCCAACCCCAGGTTTTCACCACTGCCACCTGTTTCTCTCGGAACTGCCAACTCAGACCAAAGTTCAACCTGGTTGTAATTACGACAAGCAGCTACATTTCTGATAAATAATTAGTTATCAAATTAACTGTGGCCTTGGCACCTGCCAGATCAAACCAATTTACGAGTTTTGAGAAAGCAGATGTTTGAAATTTTGCATTTATTACTCGTGTCTTTTCATAATCAGAGGATTTTAAAGATGACTTTGGAGAGCATAAATACTTCCTCTCTGATGCGGCTTCTAGGTAAGGTGTGTGAGTTAGGTTTAAACTCAGTAATTCCATATTTACTGCAGAATTAAAGTTTAAATTCACGCTGTTCAGTATTGTCCACCTCTTTCTGTCTTTTGTCATTCCTAAAGGGGAGGTGTCTGCATCAAGAGCCATTGTGAGGGTGGCTGGCTCTGCAGGGCAGGGGCCTGTGGTCTAAAGCTAGTAACCTTACAGGCTGGCTTTGCAGTTGATATCTAAGCCCTACCATGGCCTCTGGCCACGGGGTCCCCTCACTTCGCTTCTGCCTGGTTCTGAAACCAGGCCTTTTGGGGTGGGCCAGCTCACTCCCAGCCATGGGGATTTCTGTGAAGCTTTCCTATGCCTCCCGGGCATCTGCCATGTAGTGAGCTTTCCTGCAGGTACACCGGCTGGCACTCCTCCCTCAGCCACCGCTATCTCCCCACTCAGCCTCCAGGACAGGGCGTTCACCTGTATGCATTCAGTGTGATTCCTGATACACAGATACCAAAAGAAAGTATGTGTAGATCTAGATACAGCTTCCCTCCCTCCTTAAACAGGATCTACTGAAAATAATTTGACTTCATTAATTCATCAGCAAATATTTACGTTGAAGGTTGAATACATTTATTCATCAACGAATATTTATCAACTGTCTACTATGTGCCAAGAACTGGGGTAGGGGCTGGAGATAGAGTTATAAACAAGACAAGACATGCATCCTGACCTTGTGGAAAATAGATTCTAGCACGTCAAGACAGACAATAAACAAGCTCTCTTTTCACGATGGAAATTGAGCTTATTTTTGATTCTTACATCCAAATCACCCATGAAATATTAAACTTCCCCCCAAACAGGATATGCCTGAAAGCTCTGTAGTTCTGAGCCAATTCTCACGGTATAAGTATTACAAGTTTCCAGGATTGTGCTGTGGGTTGCTTTCCAGGATGTTAAAAAGTACCAAAATGGGGTGCACAGGTGGTTCACTGGTGGAATGCTCGGCTTCCAAGCGGGAGACCTGAGTTCAATACCCAGACCAAGTACCCCCACCCCACACCCCCCAAAAAAGGTACCAAAATGACCTCATTTAAGACAATATAAATAGCCATCTATTACTGAAGGTTTCCTATGTGCCAGGGTCTTTGTCTATATTATCTCTAATTCTTAGGGCAACCCTCAATAAGGAGGGTATTATTATTATTAACCCCACTTTATACACAAGAAAACTGCAAATTACCTGAGGTCACAAAGATTTGAAATAGACGAGCCTTAATGGAATCCGGATACTCTGACATCACCCTGCTGCCCTACTGTACACAGAAATCCATCAAAAAAGAAAGGCAACATGATAAGTAAGAATTTTTAGAATGTTTCTTTAAACAATATGCTTTGCCCTTTACATTGAAGAGTGAATAAGTGTAAGGAAGAGAAATTAGGGAAAAGGTTGATCTGGGGAAAGAAAAGGTTAAAGCTAATGTTGTGGAAACAGTGACCATTGAGGGCCACGCAGGAATGATAGAACATCTCAGAAAGTACAATGTAGATAGGTATAAAAATATAATTCATTCTACAAATGTTTGGTTCCCATACCAGCTTCTGAAAAGAGATCTTGAAGAGGTTGGGTAAGGAGAGAGGAACACAGGCCCAGTGCAGCTGCTGTGTGGGCAAGGATTCAACGGAAGGCCTCTCCCACCAAACCCCTCTTTCCCTGTTCCCCACCCCTCAACACTTAACTTGCAAATGTGTGCATGGTTGGTTCAGTGGTAGAATGCTCGCCCTCCATGTGAGAGACCCGGATTTGATTCCCGGACCATGCACATAAAAAAAAAAAAGGAACAGAAAAGCTGAACTTGCCCTCTCCAGGCCCAGGTGAGCCGGCCTCCAACAGGATTGCAACCTCTTTCCTTGCATGCTCAGTATGACCTTGGATCGGCCTCCCTGGCACATGCAGGCTGCCCCAGGCCCTTCCATCAGGCCAGGCCTCCCCATGCCCTGAGCAGACCCACGCCACTGAGTCAGACCTCCATGAAAATCACATTCTCCACCTGTATCCACTTCCCTCCTGGTGCCTTCGAAGTGTGCAAAAGCTCAGCCTCCTGTGAGCTGAATTAAACTCCATGAGGACTGGTCTCAGGTCCTTGGGTGCCCACTCAGGGAGCGAGGAGGGAGAAAACAGAGTGTAATAACAGCAGGATCAGCCTTGCCTGTGAAGGGGTGCTTGAAAGTCAGATCTAATATTCCTTCATCTTTGCATCTGCCTCTGTGGGGCATCTTTCACTCTGTCTTGCCTTGCAAACATCTTTCTCCTCCACAAGATAAGTTCCTTGAAGGCAGCACAGAGTAAGGGCGTCACTGACATTCTTGAATGTTCCATAAGCTCCATTCTCTCATCTTCAGAGAAGAAGGAACCCAACTGTACAGCCTGCTGTAAAAGGAACCTGTCCTTTGTGCTAAGCTGCCCTCCTCACCCGACCCTCCATCCCACCTTTCCCTCTTTTTCTCACTTAATCCCTGCTGGATTTCTGTTAATCAGAACAAAAATGACATTGTGACCGTGCCCCATTATGGTGAATGGAAACACAAAGAACCGAACAGATTAAGCTAGTTGGAGTTTCCTGTCACATGTTCTACACATCAATGTCCCATTCACAGCTCTAAAAGTTATTGTGAGCTTTGGTCTCAAGTCAAAGTTATTTTATTAATTACCTTTATTTGTCCTCTTTAAAATACTATAGCTGCCTATTATTTTTTTTATACAGAGTCCACATGATATCCATCTTCAGAAAAAATTCTGGAACATGGACAGATATAGTTGATTCCTGGGCTACAGGGATAGCACTGGTATCTTAGAGGAAAGGGCATTAGGGTCTTCTCTCTAAGCCTTGATTTGTACAGAATTTACATTTTCAGGCTAGTGTCTGGAAAAACACTGTGAGATAGGTGAAATTTGTTTTCAGTATCCTCTCTCCTCTACCTCATGTCTGGAGTCTTCCACTGAGATGAAATAGTGTTAAGAGCTTGACTTCTGGTACAAGACTGCCTGGGTTCAAATCCAAGCACTACGGTTTTACTAATTTTGTGACCTTGGGCGAGTTACTTGATCTCTCTGTCCTTCGGTTTCCTCCTGTGCAATGTGGGAATAATCATAGCTTGCCACAAGGATGCAATGGATTAATAAATGAAAAGTGCTTGAAACAGTGCCTTGGAATCGGAACTTATTGATAAATAAGTTTTGGGGTTTTTGTTTTGTTTTTTGTTTTTTACCACAGTACCACACCCAAATCAACCCCCAAAAGCAGTGTCCATAACTGTCCAACCCATCAGAGTCCTGGGCACGCTCTTCTTCTATCCTGCCTGTTCTCATTTCTTCTTCCAGTTACACTGTTTAACAGTTGCACTGACACACAGCTGCTCTAGGCTCTTTCCTTTCTCAGCCCTTCCTCTTTTTACTTCCCTGTCTACTCTGCTCAACTGCTTCTTTGCCCTTGGCGCCCTTGCCTCCTTGCCTTTGCCCCCACTCAGCTCTAGATTTGGGCTGTACCCTCCAGCTACAGCTTGGCCTCCCCTGTCCTGCTCGACCAATGCCCATAGCCCATCCCAAAAGTGTCGGCCCCAGAGCTCTTCAGTCCCAGGGGGATTTGATATGATCAGTACAGGCTTCCTGCCTGGCAGGGGGAGTAAGCTAAGTGATAAGCCAAGCTATAAAGTCATGGTTCCTCAAAAGGACCGTCAATATTGCAGTGTGTTGAAAATAGATGGTAATTCATATTTTAAAACTCTAACTTATGTGTGAGACTAAAGCAAAAAATGTTTCTTTGGTACAAAATTTATAGTTTGACTAGTGCATTTCCTAATATAACTTATATGGACAGTTTAACTGAGCACCCTAAGTATATGGAACCTTGAATATGGCATGAGATTTTGTAGGTTTGTCCCAGAGTGATGCCCCGATAAGTCCCAGAGTGATTTGAACAGTGAATAAAAAAGTATTTGCAAAGTCCCCTTGGGGGAATGGTGAGAAAAGGGGAAAATTCAACTTTCCCATTTGGAGAATTCCTGATATTCTCGCAAGCAGTGGGGACAACCAAATCAATAGGCCAAGCCCTCAATCTTGGGGTTTGTTCCTATGAGACTTATCTCTTCAAAGGATAGGCTAAGCCTACTTAAAATTAGGCCTAAGAGTCACCCCCAAAGAACCTCTTTTGTTGCTCAGATGTGGCCTCTCTCTCTCTCAGCCAACACCATCCCCCTTTCTATGTGGACATGACTCCCAGGGGTGTAACCTCCCTGGCAACATGGGGCAGAAATCCTAGAATGAGCTGGGATTCAGCATCAAGGGATTGAGAAAGGCTTCTTGACCAAAAGGGGGAAGAGAGAAATGAGACAAAATAAAGTGTCAATGGCTGAGATTTCAAACAGAGTTGAGAGGTTATCCTGGAGGTTATTCTTATGCATTATATAGATATCCCCTTTTTAGATTAAGGTGCATTAGGCTAGAGGGAAATGCTTGAAACAGTAGAGCTGTGTTCCAGCAGCCATGTTTCTTGAAGATGATTGTATAATGACATAGCTTTTGCAATGTGACTGTGTGATTGTGAAAACCTTGTGTCTGATGCTCCTTTTATCTACGGTGTGGACAGATGAATAAAACATATGGATTAAAAATCAATAAATAATAGAGGGAAAAATGTAAAAAAAAGTCGTGGTTCCTTTTGCGCTGAGAGTCTGAGCATCCCTGACTCTGCCCTTTGTCTATTTCTCAGAGAACTTCACACCTAGAGGCAAACGTTTTGATCTTTAGCAGGTGGGGCAGTGTTCAACCCTCCTCAGTGAGGCTTTTGGGGAAAAACTAGCTCATGATGGTGCATAAAATCCCCCATCACTGAATCTTCTCCCTTGCTTTGAGAATAGGCATAGCATAGGACACTCTGAAGGAATAAATGTTCACTCCTCTCTTAATTACACCCCATCAGAGACAGAGAATCCACTTCTAATCTAGTCAGACATTTCCTCCAGCAACAACCTCTCTTCTCCCAGCATCTTCCTCCCACCCCACCCCAAAGAACATGGGGAGCTTACAGATGCACTGTCCTCGCACTCTGCTCTTGAAGGACAAAGAGAACTCCTCCCGTAACGGAGACCTGCTGTCCCTGGCACGGGTAATCACTCCAGGGTTAGGGAGTGGAGGCAATAGGCAGCCTTAGTGTCAGCATCTGGACAACAGGCTGGGATCAGGCAAAAGCTGACCCAGAGTTACATGAGCAGAGACTGAAGATCCACTTCGGGACTGGGTCAGGGGCCAGCACAGAAGTCCTCATTGGAAAAGTCAGTTGGAAAAGTCAAAATTCTAGGACTTCCAGCTAAGAATGAGGTCTCAACTCTGATTCTGATTTCTTTATGTGTCCTATCAATTCAGTCCTTGAGTAAAGGGAGAAACTTGACCAGGTGACTGATATATATATAAAGGCTTAGATTGTGCCAGTGCCTTACACATATTAATTTATTTAATCTTCACAAGAACCCACCCAAGTACATAAGATTACATCCCTATTTCACAATGAGAAAAGAGGCACAGAGCAAAAGGTATCTTACTGAAGCTCACATGGCTTATAATTAGAAGAGGGACAGCTGGGTTCCAAATTCCATGCTCTTAACCATACCCCATACAATCTGGGTTCTAGGCCCAGTTCTGCAGTTGCCTAGCTTGGAAACCTAGGCTTATTTATTCTCTAAGCCTTCATACCCACTTCATATAGGATTGCTGTGAAAATTAAATAAAACCACATATATAAAATGCTCAGCATGGTGCCTTAGTAGTAAACACACAATAAATGTTAGTTACTAACAACACCATCACCTTAGTACTATATGCCAAATATTCACAAATCCATGTGGCTAGAATTTGCCTGCCTCTCCCCCTTTCCCTTGCCTGTTTCCCTGGACAAGGGGTAGGCCCCACATGGCTTAGTTATTCCCAGGCTGCCTCAACCTTAGTTCCCAGGCTAATATGGACAAGTCCTTCATCTTGTTTGATCTTTAAAATAATCCTGTAATGTCGGTAGTGCTGAGGCTTAGCAAGATTAAATACAAGATAATTCTTTCAGCTGCTAAGATTTCTGTAAATTGAGTAGAGAACTTTTTTTCCTATTAGCAAAATTAATGTAATTTCAGCTTGTAATAAAGGGAAAGACAACCCACAATCCCACCATCATAACACAGCAGTGATATTCATTTATATATATATTTTTATGTATTACTTCTCAGACATTATCCATTTACAGAGACTGACTTTTCCCATAATGATTCACTGCCTACATGGAGCCTAAAATGTAGCTCTACTCACTTCAGTGGGGGAATTCACTGAGTACCCACTGAGGGACTCTAGAGTAACTATGGCATAGATTTAGAATCACCAAATTATAACTACACTATATAATGAGTCAAACAAGCATCCCTTTGAATGCGTCTCTTTGAAACTGGGTTTCTTAATCTAAACTACCCTATATCTGAATTCTCTACTGTAAACTGTTGACACTGTCTACACATAAAATCTACTCATACATTCTTTGCTGAATAAATATTCAGTCAACCAACTAGGGGGGACCTAGTAATTAGAACACACAGCTAGGCTTGGGTGTCCTCCCATCTTTCCCCCAAATGTCTGAAGCTCAGTGTTGTCTTTCTCCATTTTCTCCTTTTCTGGTCTGATCATCAAAAGACATATTTCACTGATATCATTTAAGGCTGATCTCCTACACACACAGCTGGCTGGGGCATGTTGGCATGAATACGTAGAGAACTGTAAGAAACAGACCCTCATTCTGGAACCAACAATTCAGTCAGGACATGATGTTAATAATCAGAAGACCTGGGATCGGTTCCTGGCCTCTTTATTTACTAATGGATTTACTATGAATAATTTATTAAAATCCTTTGTAAAACAGGGTTAATTAATAATAATAATCATAAATCTACACCTGTTTTAAGGACCAACAGGGATAAATGATATTCAGAAAATTATTATTTATGTTAATATAGAACATATACACAACTCAAAATACCACCTCCAAGATTTTTGTCTTTGTGTTAGGTTCAGGTGTCAACTTGGCCAAGTGAAGGTACCTAGTTCTGTTGCTGTGGACATGAGCCAATAGCATGTAAACCTCATCTGTTGCTCATTACATCTGCAATCTGCAGTCAGCTAGGAGGCGTGCCTGCTGCAATGAGTGATTTTTCATTTAATTGGCTGGTGCTTAAATGAGAGAGCTCAACGTGGCACAGCCAAAGCAGCACAGCATACCTCATGTCAGCACTCACAGCTCAGCCCAGGCCTTTGGAGATGCAGAAAGGAATTACCCTGGGGAAAGTTGTTGGAACACAGAGGACTGGAGAGAAGGCCAGCAGAGATCACCCTGTGCCTTCCCACATAAGAAAGAACCTCAGTTGAAAGTTAGCTGCCTTTCCTCTGAAGAACTATACGTTAACTTAATAAATTCCCTTTTATTGAAAGCTAATCTGTCTCTGGTGTCTTGCATTCTGGCAGCTAGCAAACTAGAACAGATACCTTAACTCCAAAGAAAGGGCCGATGAAGTTTCTCTCTCAGCTGGGAGGCACATGGCAATGTCTGCTAGCTCTCTCTCTTCATTTCATAAAGCTTCCTTGGGGGTGTTTTCCTTTTGCATCTCCAAAGATCTCTGGCTGTGTGCACTCTGTTGGCCCTGAGCTTTTTCCAAAATGGTTCCCTCTTAAAGGGCTCCAGTAAGCAAACTCACCTTGAATGGGTGGAGACACATCTCCATGGAAATCATCTAATCAAAACTTACCACCCACATTTGGGTGGTCACATCTCCAGGTAAATAGTAAAAAAGATTCCACCCAGCAACATTGAATGAGGATTAAAGAGCAAGGCTTTTCTGGGGATATGTGACAGTTTCAAACCAGCACAAATGGTCAATTAACAAAACCTGAATAAGATCTGTAGATTATGTAATAGTATTGAATCAATATTAATTCTTTGATTTTTTAATAATTGTACCATTGCTATGAAAGAGAATGTCCTTAGTTTTAAGAAATACACAGGGAAGTATTTAGGGGTAAAGAGACAAACGTCTGCAACTTATTCCTAAATCTTATATGTACATATCATTATCTATATGAATATATAATATGTATGTGTATAAATATGTATGTGATAAAAATGAATATGGCAAAATGTTAACAGTTCAGGAATCTGGGTGAAGGATATGAGATTTCTTTGTACTATGTTTTTTAAATATTTTAATTGATATATCTTCATGCACATACAGTCCATCCAAAGTACATAATCAGTGGCTCACAATATCATCATATAGTTGTGTATTCATCACCATGGTCATTTTTACAACATATGCATCACTCCAGAAAAAGAAATAAGAAAAAAACCCATACTGTAACCGTTCTCTAAGCTTGAAGTTATTTAAAAAAAAAAAATGGATGACAGTGAGGAGGGCAGTTGAGAGCAGACAAGTAAAACAGGAAGACGTGGTATCGCTAGGCCAGGCTGGTTAGAAGGAGGAAGAGGGGGAGTTCCAGATATGCTGTAAGAGGAGCCCTGACAAATGAGGCACCATCTCCCCACAGACAGATGAGACAGGAAGACACGAGACATTGGTTCTTTGCTAAATCAGGACTGTTTACCATTCTGGAAAAAAAATCCCATTATTTTTGCAAATAAAGCCAACTATGAATTTTCATGTTAGGATAAATAATGAGGTTTTCTGGTTTCTTGCTACATTAGGAGATCTCATTAAGGCCTTTATGTTCACATATGATGAAAAACTCCTTGTAGTTAGGACTAGATTTTAGAAGCACATGTCAGCTGAGCTGTCATTCCCTCTGGAACATAGCAGATGGAGTCTGAAGTGTACAACCAGTGGAACGGAAAAATGTAATTCTTTGTGTTTGTGTCAACTAGTGCAGTCACCTGGACATGTTCCCAGCAGAATGCCCTTTGTACAGACTTAAAACTATAACTGCAGATGTACATAAAAGCTATTTTACAAAATTATACCAATCAGCATGAGCTGCACAGGGGCTGTTCAAATTATATTTGAAACCCAAGAGATGCCTAGAATCCTCCTGTGACTAAATGCAATCGTCTCATTTACCCCTTCCCATCTCCCTAACCAACACTTTAGAAAAAACAAAACTGAGGTTCGCAAAGGTTAAGCATTTCCCCCACGGTCACACAACTGGTTGATAGCAAAGCCTCAATTTCTTGACCTGAGACTTTCTGCTCTTTCTAATACTCTACGACATTTCCCCTTTCTTCCCAACAGGAGGAAGTATTTTCTCTCAGCAGAAACTGACCCTGCCCATAATTACAGAGATAGGCACAATAACTCTAAGGATAACACCTTCCCCTCACAGAAATTCTTTCAGGATTGGGAATGTAACTGAATTTGGGCAAATAAAATCTATATAGAAGCTTTCTGGGGGATTCTGTAAAAGGGTTTGGGGAGTAGTTTTAGAAGCCAGGCCTTCTCTCCAGCCTATACACTGACAGGAAGTTATGGAAGAGACCTCACTGCCAATGACCACCGTCCTAGGACAGAAGTGTGATCTGTCTTGGGATGAAGTGATGTTGTACATAGCAGAGGAGAGCTATGGAATGAACATGGATTCTTGGTAACTGCTTCTATCCACTTGTATTCTGGACCCCCTCTTGTTCTACAAAGATTCTACTTCTCCAATTATAGCTAGTTCACTTTACTATCAATAGTTACCTTTCTCTGATTATTTCCATCTGTGTTCAAATGTGCATTGGATTCCTTCGTATTAAAACAAACCTCCTTAGACTCTACATTCTCTTCCAGCTACAACTTTCTGTCTATACTTTTCCACCTTTCATTCACTTTTTAACCCATTCCAGTGTAGCTCCTGTCATCACTCTTCTCATAGAACTGTTCTTGTCAAAGTCATCATTGACCTCTATCTTGACAATTCCAATGGATGTGCTTCTGATCTTTTCTTGACCCCCACCCCCCAAAAGGATTTAAATTGGTTCAGTATCCCCTCCTTCTTGGCATACTTTCTTATCTTGGCTTCCCTGACTGCACACTTGCCTGGTATTTTTCTTACTTCACTGGTTGCTGCTGCTTTTACTCCCAAACACTGGCTTCTTCTCCTCCAATGAATTTCTAATTCCTCAAGGCTTGGGCCTAAAATTTCTACTCTTCTCTATTCCTTCTCTTCCCATATTCATTCAACATTCCATTTGGGCAGTGTTCATGCAATATTCAATATTCATTGATTTTCTATTGTATGCCATACACTGGTCTAGGCGGTTGATATAATGCAATGAATAAGCTAACAAAGACCCTGCCTTTTTGAAGCACACACTCTAGTAGAAGAGAGAAAACACAAACAGCAACAAAATAAAGGTCTAATATAATATTAGGTAGGATTAGGTGCTGTGAACTAAAGGCCATGTAAGTAGACAGTGACAGTGATGCTATTTTTCAATTGGGTGGCCAGCAAAGGACTCTCTGAGGAGGGAGACATTTACTTCAGGGTAAAGTGGGGTGTGAGAGAGATGAGTTAAAGGATGACTCCAAATTCTTGGTTTGAATGATAGGAAGAATGATGATGCTATTTACTGAGATAAGAAAGAGTAGAGGAGAAGAAGATTTAACAGGGGAAAATCAAGAATTCTGTTCTGGATGTTGTATTAGCTTCTTACAGCTGCTGTAACAATACACCACAAAGTGGGTAGCTTAAAACAATAGAAATTTATTCTCTCACGGTTCTGGAGACTAGACAAAATCAAGGTGTTGGTAGGGCTATACTCCCTCTGGAGAATCCAGGGAGGAATCCTTTCTTGCCTGTCCTTAGCTCTTATGACTCGTGGCAATTGTTGGCATTCCTTGGTTTTCCTTGACTTGTAAATGCATCATTCCAATCTCTGTGTCTGTCTCTACATAGCCTTCTTCTCTTGTGTCTATGTGTCCTCTCCTCTTCTTATAAGGACACCGGTCGTTGGACTCAGGGTCCACCGTAATCCATCTTGATTGCATGTTAACTTAATCATGCCTGCAAATACCCCATTTTCAAATAAGGTCACATTCACAGGTACCAAGGTTAGGACTTGAACATATCTGTTGGGGGGGGGACACAATTTAACCTAAAAAGGACGAAATGCAGAAAGATGAGACATTGAGCTTCATATAGTTGGGGGTGAATTAAGAGATAATTTGGATATATTGAGTTCCTCATGTAGCTCCTCTTGTAGGCCTCCTTCTTCAGGTCTCAGGGAGACCTTCCCCGACCACTCTGCCCCTGAGAACATCCCACCTGCCATTCCCACCTAGATAGTCATTTTCACACTATGTTATCATCATTATATTATCATAATCTGTAATAATAAAATTTGATTATTGTATGGCTAAGCCCAATAAAAATATGTCCTGGAAGAACAAGAACCTTGTCTGCATCTCTTGGCACCACAGAGGAAGGGCTCAAAGAATATTTGATGAGTGAATGAAAGGTAGGTCAGTCCTCTGGAGAAGTCATAAGAACTGAGTTCTTTTCTGAGCTCAGTCAGTCACTAACTATATTGCTTTGGTGTTTTCTCAATTTTAAAAGTAGTCTGATTAGATTATTTCAAGAGGCTAATTTGTCCACTTGGAAATTAAATTTTAAATCCAGATTTTCACTCATTTTGTCTGGCTAAATTGTACCTAGGTCCTCATTTTGGTAAAAATAATGCCAAAGAACTTTCTGATGCAGAATGAGCAAGACACTATAAACCAGAGGGATCATGAAGAGTTTGTTACCTTGCCTGCCCAACCCTTCCACCCAAATCCTCAGTTCAAAATAGGCATCATGCTACAGACTATACTCCAGGACGAGGGGGAAAAAATTGGAAAGAAAGGAAAGGATAAGAAGTTCTTTTTCTGCAACATTATTGAGCTCTTAATCAGCAGTAGAACGTAAGCCTTTTCAGGTAATTACTACATTTCATATGTATTAGAGATTTATTTGCATATTAAGTCAAAACCCTGTGAGGTAGATTTAAATACTCCCCTTTGATCGATGAAGAAAATGAAGTTCAGGGACAGAAACTGATTTGCTCCTCATTTCAAGAATTGGCAAGTGGCAGAAGGAAGATTGGAATATACATCTGCTTTCCACTCTGTTGTGTCTTTCACTACACTGTAGATGCCTATAGTTGCTGGCAAAACCTTGTTGGGTATAATCAGCTTCCAATGGATTTAGGTCTATTTGTGATTCACTATATGAAAATATCAGAAATGCTCTCTTAGAACCCGGTGTTCAAGAAACTGACAATTTACTTTCCAACATCTGGAAAATCCTATTGCAAAACGGTTAACTGCTATGTAATTTAGATATTTAGCTAGGTGGGGTTAATATCATAGAAACTATCAAGTTGTTTACAGAGGGTAGAAAGATTTCCCTTCTGTAATAAGATTTCCCAGGGCTCCTTCCTGAGAAGAGAGAGATGCCAGAAATATCTATTCCCCACATAACTAGACATTGGAAGATCCTCCACTATCCTTTGCATTCCTCTTCCTCAATAATTTTTGAAGTCTTTACTTTCAAAAGAATCATGCTCTTTCTTAATGTAAAGGAATCCTTTTCCCACCAGAAGTCCCTATAATGGAACAGGGTCTCTCACTGCTAGAGCAACAATGTGGGGGTATATATGTATGTGTATGTATTTGTATTTGTGGATATGATAAGCATATATCAGATGAAATATCATATGAAAATATATAAAGCTGTATATAGAAAAGTAGCATAGGGCATGATTTTGAATGTATAACTTTTTTTTTCTTTTGACCTAAAAAATCAGTTAGGACTGAGATAGAGCAGGAAGAGAGGAAAAAACACCGCAGATGTGGTGTACTCATTTCCTCTCCCTTCCACCCCCATTCAGTTTGTGTTGTTTTCCTTTGAAAGTAAAGTTGGCATAGAAAGAGGGATTGGGTGCTGTGAATAGAGGAGAGATTCATTAGTTTTTTCCTACCTGCCAACAAAATGATCAAGGCAGGCTAAGAACTAAGGCATCAATAAAACAAGACCCTGAATAGAAAAACGAATAAATACATTTATTTTGTACAAAGCGACTGCAGGGATCCGAAGGTGCCCTCA